>LR750690.1:119029-309514 GCA_902729485.2 Mus minutoides
GGTCTCTCCGGTCCAAGGATTCATTTCTTATTATTCTTCATAAGTACGCTGTAGCTGACTTCAGACGCACCAGAGGAGGGCGTCAGATCTTGTTACGGGTGGTTGTAAGCCACCATGTGGTTGCTGGGATTTGAACTCATCACCTTCGGAAGAGCAGTCGGGTGCTCTAACCCGCTGAGCCATCTCACCAGCCCCCTTGGATTGTCTTTTCTTAATATATATATATATATATATATATATATATATATATATATATATATATATATATGTAAATATGCTATATAGACCTTCTAATACATTAATATTTAATATATATTTAATATTGAAATATAATGTATTGCTATATATTATATGATAATTTACCATCTATTAATAAAATAAAAACAATATATCAATATATATGAATATATAATATATATAGTCAGATTTTGTAAGTAGGGTTCCCTGATTTTAAGTAGAGAGTGGCTTGTTACATTTTAAGAAGGCTGACCACTCGTATGCAGTGTGGGTAGTCCCTGCCAACAAGACGGAAGATCTGTAAAGGGAAGTGCAGCTTTAATGTCCAGCCAGAATCTCTGAATGGAACCTCTCGTGGTTGCCTAAGGACTGGAAGATATCATCTTTGCCTCTATACCCACTGACCCCTGGGAAGTTCTAGAAGAGCTGTGATGTGTGTATTACTTAAGGTTATTTTATTGCTGTAAAGAGACACTATGACCACAGACACTCCTATAAAGGACAGCATTTAATTGGGGCTGGCTTACAGTTTCAGAGGTTCAGTCCAGGTTCAGTCCATTATTGTCATGGCAGGTAGCATGTGGCATGCAGACAGACATGGTGCTAGAGAAGGTCCTGAGAGTTCTACATTGGGATCGGCAGGTAGCAGGATGTGAACTGAGACACATCTTCTTCCACCTATGCCAAGCTTGCTCTAACCAGGACACACCTCCTAATAGTGCCACTCCCTATGGACCTATGGAGGCCAGCCATTTTTATTCAAACGACCACAGTGTTTCTGTGCTGACAGAAGGAAGAGTCTTGCAGAGTGTGCTGGAGGTGAATGTGGAAAGGGGAGTTGGTAAGGAGGTGGAGTTGATGGGAATGGAGAAGTGAGAGGAGGTGGAGCGGGAAGCACCCAGAATGTAGTGCATACGTGTATGAAACCATCAAAGAACAGGGCTAATCAGCTGCTTGACCTGAGCGAGTCGGGAATGAGCGGACGAAACCTTCAGTCTGAGAGATCACATTCTGCTTTCAGAGCGTCCCAATGTCTCCCATCCCTCTGCATCGTGAGCCAATGGGTGGTCTGTTGAATCCGTCCAGACTGTTGAAGACAAGGTGTGACACCAGAAGTCCAGAGCTACCTTTACTGTTACTGATGAGTCTGTATCCCTAAGAGTAGATTTGCAAGTGCAGTCGTGATGGATGTTTAAATGCAACCCAAGCCTCATGAGGGACAGTTTTCGTTTTTTGTTTTTTTTTTTGTTTTTTTTTGTTTTTTTTTTTTGGTTTTGTTTTGTTTTTAAAGGGTTTGATGTCTTCTGTAGCTGTGACACTGAGCACAAAAGTGCTGACTTTGCGTGCTCAGGGCTCCCAGCCTTCTTCTTAAGGAGAATTGGCATATTAGCATATTATGCAAATTACTTTACAAATATGGCACAGATGTCATTAATAAAACATGAAAGAGGAATCGTGTTACCAATTAGCATTTTCATTGTGTTTCCAGGCCAAGCTTAGTTTATAGCTTACTCTAACCCATGAAAATGATGTCACTGTCCTCCAAACTCACTGCTTGCTGGATCAGCATGACAGGTCTGAGACAAGGTGCAGCTCTAATAGAGAGCAGTGAAAAAACATAGTAGGAGCACAACAGTCATTGGTGTCTTCAGTCCTGTGGATGGCTACTGAATACTGAGCCCCTGGGTCATGATGCTTGACTGGTGGTAGCAATGTGGCACAGGCTAGCTCCTGGACACTTGTTGAGTAAGTCATGACTGGAAGCAGCAGCAGCATCAATAACCTCCAGCAAGCTGCAGCACTTACTGCTTGATGCCCTCAGAACTGCATCCATGGTGTGGACTCACCTCAAGGGGCTTGTTTTGGGGTGTCTGTTTGCGAGGAGGGTCGTGGGTTCTTCAGTTTGACGGCATGTATTCTGAAAACCGGTCTCTACTCACGTGGCCATTGAAAGCCTCATACTCTTTGTTCAAGGCAGCTCACACATGTTGGACAGTGTGCATGTACTCTTTAAAGGAAACTGAGTCCTGCCTCAGAACAACTTGTGAGTCTTGAACCTCATGGAGTCTCACATGGGAGGGTGGGGCTCTCACTTACTATTGCAAAATACTTGACAAGAAGCAAGGTCTTATGCTAGCTCACAGTTTGGGGGACAGTGGAGAGTCACAGCAGCTTGCAGCAGCTGCTAAAACTGTACCCAGAGCCGGGACACTGGCTGATGAGAGCCAGTGGTCAGCTTGCTTTCTCCCAGCTTGTAGGGGAGATCTGCCCAGAGTTAAGGTGATTCTCCCCATGTCACTAATCTAATCTAGAGATCTCCTCACAGACGTGCGCTGAGATTTGTCTCTTAGGTGATTTTTTTTTTCCCGAGTTCACCCTATGAGCCATCACACAGATAGATCAGCTACATGAAAACTGTAGCAGTTACTTTTCTGTTGGAGTGACAAGACATCACAGCCATGGCAACCAACAACACAAAGTGTTTATTTGGGCTTCTGGATCTGGGGGGGTTAGAGTCCGTGGCTATGGAGTGATGCCAAGGCCACTGAGAG
Source organism: Mus minutoides (assembly GCA_902729485.2). Classification (NCBI taxonomy): domain Eukaryota; kingdom Metazoa; phylum Chordata; class Mammalia; order Rodentia; family Muridae; genus Mus; species Mus minutoides. Next base: position 121,819 of record LR750690.1, read on the forward strand.
CGCATGTCCTGAGCCACAGGCAGGACGAGAGCACACATGGAGTGACGAGTCTTTAGAAAGCTCAAACCCCACTTCCCCATGATACACATCTCCTGCCTAAGACCACGCCTTCCAGTTCTTCCCAAGCAGTTCTACCAACTGAGGACCAAGCGCTCCAATACCCAAGACTTGTAGAGAAAAATCTCATTCAAACCATCACAGAAACCACAGGATTGAAAATCACCCTGCCTAGAGCAGGATATGAGAGACACCCAAGTCCTGTAGATCAGATCAAGTTAGCTGAAATAGTCACTCAGTGGACAGAAAGTTTGCTGTCGCCCATGGTCAGGTTAACGGAGGGGTAAGAACAAACTGCAGAGGAGGGTCTGACAGCCCAGCAGGCTGTGATGCCGAGCAGTGCGTGATAGTCAATAGTTTAGAGGTGAGACCACAGGCTAGGAACCTCACCAGCCCCAAGGACTGATCCACGGAAGTCACTCATAGCTGGCTTGGGTGCTGCCTCCTCTTGTCCTGCAACCAGGAGACATGGGTGGGCCACGCCTCTCTGAGTGTCTCTATCCATATTCACTTTTCAAATATTTAACTTTCATCTGCTTAATATTTAGTAAGTTTGAAGGAAGAAGCGATGAATGATTAAAGAGATGAAAAGAGATCTCCTTTAAAAATCCGGAGAGGAGGAAGTTATAGCCTCACAGCTCTGTATGAAAAGCTCATTCCACAGGCACTGACTCTTTTTGAGGCCATGAGGCCATGATGCTGTATGAGCACAAGTACAGTTGTTATTAATTTAATGACATCTTGGAAGCTTTGCTATGTTCCTGGGATTTCTTCCGCTGTGGGTTCCAGAAACCACTCAAAGAAACCAGGTATGGGAAGTTTGTGTGCCTCCTAATCAAACCCAAGTGAATATCTGGGTACAAGTTGTCTGGCACCTTCTGCAAAAGATCAGACCTTTCTTCTCAGTTCTCTCAGTTCTAACTCCACAGACAACGGAAGCACCTTTGAAGCTGTGCTTTGGGTGGGTCAGGAGAGGGCTGGGAGCTGGGTGGTCTCCCCTAAAGCAGAATGCATAGATGGGGGTTTGTTAAGATGAAGCCATTGCTGGTGCCAGTGCAGAGAGCTGTGTGGGAAGGGCAGGCATCTGGAGTGGAAGGAGAAAAACATGTTCCCCCCTAAACAAGCTGTTTTCTGTCACAGATGGGAGTCAGTAGGTCATTTTTTACACGTGCCTGTGAGAAGGCAGGGTGGCGTGCTCACCGTGACAACTGGGGAAACTCCACACTCTAGCTTCTCATCTTGCAGGTGTTTCCCTCCAGCATTCCTGGCACGTTGCTTTACGTCAGAATTCCTGACAAGGGCATTGATGGGTGCAGGTGAGCCAGCTGCTGTCTGGTGAATGACAGGCTTTGGATTAAAAGCACTGATAGGGAAGACTCCAAACGTCATCACATCCAACTGCAGAAAGGTGAAAGAGGGTTCTTGGGTTTAAGAAATGCAAAGGAGGAATGGAGTCAGACCTCCATGTATGCTCCTTTGTGCATAGGGAAGTGGACTCGAGAGTGACTTCTGTGGGACTTCGTGTGTCAGGCCCCAGGAGCCTCAGCTCACAGACCCGGTTCATGAGAAGATCCCAAGCACAGGGATGAGACTCCAATTGCCATGGACCTGCGACTTGCCAGTCTCTCAGAAGGCCCTTGTGGGAGCTGATGGTAGATTCCTATGCAGCTGTAAAACCAGCACAGGTTCTCTGCCATGGTGGCCAGAGAAAAGCAGTCCAAAAGGAACAAGAAAGCTTTAGGGTGTGCAAGAAAGCTAGCAGGAGGCATTCCTTTGGGGTTTACTCTTTTGAGGGGATGAAAAGTCATCCCAAAGTGACCAGTGGCTGCAGATCCACACAGAGGCACATGCACTACTTCTGAGCTTCTGAGAGAAGAAACTGTGGGCAAGAGAATTCGGCGGTGCTTTCTATTTACAAAGCTGATAAAAAGTGGTTTGAAATCAAAAGTGGCACATAAAAGAGATATACAGAGATTTGAAAACTTCTGGTCAAAGGCCCCAGATTGTACACCCAAGGCTACTCATTCGAAGCTGCCTTGGTCTTCAGAGGCAGATTTTTAAAATGATCCTGGGAAGCAGTTTTTCTAGCAATTAACTGACTGATCTCAAAGAGCCAACATGTGAGCTTGTGACAGACTTCTGGAGGAGTATCTAATGATTTTCTAGTGGGGTACGTATTTTACTCTCTTGAGGTCCCACACGTGTGCTTTGGAGGAAGGGAAGTGTTTCATGAAAGGGATCCCTGTGGGAAACCTTTCCATTCTCCATTTGTTCCCTGCTGGCTTGAGAGTCACAGAAAGGTTCACATGGAGATTATTGAAACTTTTCATTAAGTGGAAACTTTTCTTTTGTTGGAGAGGGTAGGTAGAATGGTAGAAAGGCCAGAAGGAGGAAGAAAAGTCCTGTTAACACATATACATGCACACACACACACACACACACACACACACACACACACACACGATAAACAGCTCTTTAAAGAACAGAATCTTCAGGAAGGCTCATGGTGGATAATGGAGTGTGTCTGATCTGGTAATACCCATTATATGTTTGTGGGGACAGTCAGATCCAAATCTGGTTCAGTGTAGGCCCAGCCCAGGCAAGGCAGTCTCCACTACTTTCTTCCTAGAGGTTGAAGCAAATGTTCTCTGTGCCTAAGTGACTTTCAGTAGATGGTCTCTTGTTCCACAGACAGTGGGACAGGTGATAGCTCTCTCTCCCCTCCTCCCTTGGATTAATGCTCTTCACACAGCCAACCTCCTCTGCTTGTGAGCCTCACCACATCCTTGCCACTGGGCCAGGTTGTCTCAGTCTTTCCCTTGAAGGTGTCCTGCTGCCCTGGCCACTCATTTATTTACCCATTTGTTTATTTATTTTTGTATGCATGCACATGTATGTGTGTATATGTGTGCACAGGTATGTGTGGGTGTATGTGTGCACAGGGGTGTATGTATATGTGTGCACAGGTATGTGTGCATATGTGTGCACATTAATGTGCAGGCTAGAAATCAACATCAATTGTCTTCCTCAATGGAAGAGCTTTCTACCTTACGTTTTTTTTGAGACAGGATCTCTCTCCTAACTGGACTTCACTGATATTCTAGGCTAGCTGCCAGAAAGAACCAGAGATTCTCCTATGCACACCTCCCCAGCTCTAATGTTACAGGTGTTTGCTGATGCTCATGGCTTCTTATGTGGGTGTGGGACTCCCAAGGGGCTGTCATCCGAGGCCCTGAGCTCTCTTCTTCTGACTGTGCCGCCTGACCTCAGTGCGTTTCCTCTTCCTTCCTGCTCTCCTCCAGCCTCCCTCCTAGCTTCCCTTTAATCTTTTGTAGCCCTTTCCAAGGACTGGACCTCACCAGCTTTGTCTGGGTTGTTTTGTCTCCTGCTGGGACTGGTGAGCCAGTAGACGGACATGTCAGATGTCCCTGGTAAAGCTCTATCTGACCCCCAGGCTGAGTCTCCCCTCAGTGTCCTGGACTGGTTGCAACTGGTTGCAGAATCCAGGCTCCTTATCCAACTCTCAACAATGTTGTCCACTCATTTTGCATCGTCCTTTTCCTCCTGGACAATGGTGATCAGAGGGTGGCCTCTCCATCTGTCTGCTGAAGGCTCTCCTTGGCCACCTTTTCCATGGCACCTATAGAAACTATCTGTACACCTTGGGGCCATCACTAAGTGTTTTATGGGGTCCTGCTTCCATGAGTCAAGCATATCCAAACACAGCCAGTTAGGCTGGAGTCTAATAAAAGTACTATAGGGACTTTCAGAGCTCTACAGGACCTTGGAAGAGGAAGCCTGACTCTCAGGGTGCAGAGAGATAGGAAGGGAAGGGGAACGTCCTCCCTGCATGGAGACAGTAGAGCCTGCTTCTAGCACTGGTGGCTCCTCATGGGAAGGCAGAGCAAGATGGTGGCTGGAGGACAGAGATGGGAGGAACTGTGTCACAGTCATCGCAAGTCTTCAGAAAGAACTGATATTTTGACTGGAGTAAAAGCTCTAGCCAAGCATCAAAGTCATGTCTTTTTGCATACTGGAGTCTGATTACTGGCAAGAAGACAGCCTGGGAGGAGAGGGATCCAGTGGAGACCAGTGCCCATGTGTAAGGCGTTGCTTCCATGCTGAAAATGACTGGTCAGAGCTGGCATCATGACAGATAGGTGGAGAGATGTGGAGCATTCTGGGATGGAGGGACCCTGATGATGTGTCTCACCCTCACTCAACAGTGCCCACTGAATGGACACTGTACTGAGAGCCAAGCAGGAAGCTGCGAGGACCAGCCCTGCTTTACCTAGGTTGAACCTGTGGTGTGGAAACTGTCCTTGGATAAAATTGCCTAGGGTATATACCAGCTGCCCACAGGAAGAGGGATTCCTATGAGAGCAAAGGCAGGGAGCTCTAAAGCAAAGCAAGAAAGCACAGCTGTAATACATGGGTCAGATATTTATAGCTTTTCTCTTATCGGGATGAAGCTCAATAGCAGTGGTGACCACCTAGTAAATATGAAGGCCTGGATTCAATTCCCAGTGCTAACAACAGGAGCAACGACTACAGCAGCAGCAGCAACAACAGCAACAACAGGAATAACAGCAACAGCAGCAGCAACAACAACAACAACAGGAATAATAACAACAGCAGCATTAACACTAACAACAACATGAACAACAACAACAACAGGAACAACAGCAGAGGCAGCAACAGCAACAGTAAAAACAACCTCAGGAACAACAGCAAGGACAGCAGCAGGAACAACGGCAATAGTAACAATAGCAACAATAGCAAAAGCAGAAAGGCAGGCAGGAAGGCAGGCAGGCAGGCAGGCAGGCAGGCAGGAAGGAAGGAAGGAAGGAAGGAAGGAAGGAAGGAAGGAAGAAAGGAAAGAAGTGAGGGAAGAAAAAAGGAAGAAAGAAAGGAAAGAAGGGAGGGAGGGAGGAAGGGAGGAAAATAAATTCGTTATGTATGCTTACACCAGAAAGATCCTCTCAATGAAATTTGACCTTGAAGAATGAAAGAATCTATTAGTCAAACTTGCTGTTAGTCTATGAGGAAGCTATGGGGAGGCTACTCCAGGTAGATTCTTCCCTGGAGAGCAGCTCAGTGGGTAGGACTGGGGCTCTCAGATGTGTTCATCACTGAAACAGCAGGGAATGGGCTTTTCCCTCCCTTCCCTCTTCTCTTTCCTTCCTTCTACCTCCCCTCCCTCCCTTCATCTTTTGTTCCCTCCATCCAACTCTCCTCCCTCTGTCCCTCCCTCCATCTCTCCCTCCGTCCCTCCCTCTGTCCCTCCCTCCCTCCCTCCCTCCCTTCCTCCCTCCTTCTTCTCTTCCTTCTCTGTAAGGACAGGACATGAGTTCTACCTGTGTAAGAACCTTCAGACATGTGGTGTATTAATGTTACCAAAAACCACCTTTCTGACCAGCAGAAAAGTTCTTGTCCATTTGCCCAGCACTGGCCCCTAAAGTACTACTGACCTCCCCCTTTACAATCAATCACCTTTTGTTTCTGAGAACATACTGTATTTCTTAGGTTTGTAACAGTAGGAGTGACCTACTCACTAATTAGTAAGTTAATTAGTGAATTAGGTTGCTCTCTTTCTCTTTCCACCCCAGGAAGGTCTTGCTAAGGTTGTTCTTACCCCATTATTATTTAGTAAATACCTGGGCAAACCCACAATTCTTCTTGATATCTGAACATACCCCTGACATTAAAACCCAATGCTATTTTGTAATTATCTGGACAAGCCCATGAGAATCCCTGATATGAGATTAATACAAAACTTAACAAATTTACTCAGTGATTAAGCATAGCCTTGATTTCATCAAGACCTGAGCTGAGGTTCTTGCTCCTTTGTTTCTGCCCTGAAATGAGCATCCATTTATTACCACAGGTCACCACATAGGCCAGTGACAGAAGCCAGGGTTGCTAATCAAAGATTTCTGTAAAATGCAAGGATCTGTGCCACCTGCTTCAGCCAGGCTTTAGACTGTCTGCAAAGGCCCCAGGAAGAGTACTGATAGATAGTGTTTAGCCTTTATGAGCCTGGGACCAGTGGGATGTTATAGGTCCCTGAGGACCATGCCCTATAGAGGAGGACTATGGGATACTGGTCCCTTACTCTCTCTGCTTTTGTGGCAGCCATGCATAAAGTGAGTAGCATGTTGCATGTTCTAACACATATGGGGGCTGTGTTCTAACACATGTGGGTGCCATAGTTTGCTGACTCAGGACAGATCTAAGAACAATGCCAACCAATGAGAGACTAGGGTGTCTAAGACACCGAACAAAACAAACCTTTCTTCTCTTTAACCTGATTCTCTCAGATGTTTGTTATAGTAACAGAAATCTGAATAACACTATCTCCCAACTACCAAAGCAGCATCATAGGAAGGAGAAACATATGTGGGGCACCTAGGTGGTGGTGTCTGAAGTAGGGGCAATGATTTTCCTTATCTTAGTGCTGGTCCAGGAGTATAACCTATTGTGTCATGGGGCGGAGGGTGTGTGTCCAACCTGTGTAGGTGGAGAGAGAACTGTGAATTCTGTCACTGCTCTGGGAACCGTGATCAAGGGCAGGAAGAAGCACCTGCCTCAGAATGCTTCCTTATGCTTATGCTCACTGGACAAAAATAATCATTAAAATCTCAAGCCAGGGCTTCGTATGAGAGGTATTGTGAGTTCACTGCCTCAAGTGTCCAAGGCAGATCTTCTTCTGTCAGAGGAAGGAGTTGTGTTAGGATTTAACGGTGGAATGATGACATGGTGGGGTGGGGGTGGTGCGTGACCAAAACCAGTGCTCAGTTTCAGTCTCGGTTTCTGGTTCTGGCGTTAGCAAGTTGTCAGGTTTGGGGCTATTGAAGCTGTGACAGTCACAAGGGAACTTCACAGTTTCATGTGCACATTTCTGCTGCTCCTACACACAAATGAAGTTTAGACAGAAGAAACCAAGAAACAGAACCCCACTAAACAGACTTCCTGCTCTGTAGCACAGCTGTCTGCTTTGACCCTATGGCAAGAACAGAACAGATGCACACACAGGTGTGTGTGTATGTGTGTGTATGTGTGTGTGTGTGTTCTTGTTAATCGCCACTGAAACTGAACAGAAAGGCTGCATTGGAAATGCAAGATAAAACCTCTCCATGCATTAGGGGATGGGAGAGGGAAATGCTTGTGATTTGAGGTTTGTAGATCTCTGCTCTGTTTTTAGATGTGGGTGAAGTCTATGCTTCAGGGAGCCTTCCTGTGTCATCCCATTTCCCAGTCCACCAGCACACTGCTGAGCTTGAACCACCAGCGTACATGCAGGCTTTGTCTTTGGAGAGATCCAGCCATGGGTTGAGCATCTGGCTTTGGGAATCGCCTGGTCTCCGATGAACGTCTGCGGAACTGGGGCAGGAGAGATGATTCTGTCTATAAAGTGCTTGCTGTGCCACAGTCTGAGTTCAGATCGCCAGAAACCGTGTCAAAAACTGGATGTGGTATCTTGTTCGCAATCCTAGCACCATGGAAGTAGAAATGGGAAGTCCGCTCGCCCAGCTGAATCAGCGAGCCCCAGGTGTCAGAAAGAGATGCTGTTTAAAACCAAACCAAACCAAACCAAACCAAACCAAACCAAACCAAAAACAAGGTCTCCTGAGGAGAGACACATGAAGTTGACCTCCTCTATAAACACACACACACACACACACACACACACACACACACACACACACACATAGACAGACACGCATGCACAGGCAGGCATGTGCGCATGCGCATGGTATGTGGAAGTGAAACTGACCCCTGATGCTTTCTGTGGCTGTGGTTGCTACTGGCATCTTTGTCTGTAGTCTCTTAGAGCACACATGGCAGCTCAGTGCTTGCACTAGGCACTACACTTCACTAGTCAAGAAACTAGGACTGACTTCTGATGTCCCATCTAAGTGGCCTTCTAGAAATCACAAGATATCACTTGGCCTCAGTTTCCCCATTGGTATTCATTAGGAATGGTACGTATACCTGGCAAACTATGATGCTAGACAGCTAAACTTACAGCACCCGACTATTGAAATGCATGTGTGAAAATACATTTGTCTGTGAAGAGCTACTGTGGGCCAGGACGGATGCTAGCCAGGTGCGAGAGTGCCAATGCCAACCCACAGGGTTCTCTCAGGGACTTCCTGTACACCACGAGCTTCTGGCATATTAAGTGAGGGTCTAGTTCTGTCTTTAGAACCAGGGCGGTATGCTTGGAGAGAGTCACATAAAAGCTGGCATTCAAGAGTGGTTTGATGGTTTGGGTCCATCCAAGTGGATAGCAAGCTTCTTGGCAGAAGGGAAGGTTCTGAGGTGACACAGACATGGAGAGTCAGAGACTCTCATCTGAAGTTAATGTGCTGAAGCAGAGAGAAAGAGAGGGTGCAGGGCAGGCCTGGGGAAGCAGGTGTGGCACCCTCAAACACAGACAGAGGGAGCAGGTATTTAAAGGCATTGAGAAGTTACTACCAGAGTCCCTTGTCTTTCTTGGCAGCCGCCAAACCTTTCTGCTGCATGTCAGCTAACAGGATAGCCTAGTTTTGCAGACAGAATATGTACCTTATTTTCTAAGCTACACTTTGTGTGAAAGGCCTCCGGGCTTGAAGAGAGGAGTAAATTATGGAGACGGCTGCATACATGTGCTTGCTGTGTGGTGCCATTCACGCACAGTAGCTAAGCTGTGGATCTGCCTAGGCGTCCATTCGCAGAATAGATTTGTAAATGAGAGAGAGAGACACACACAGAGGAGCTTGATTCAGTTACAAATGGGATGAGGTAGACAAATCATCATCATCATCATCATCATCATCATCATCATCATCATCATCATCATCAGTCCTCATCTTAGCAAAATGAGACAGAAAGCCAAACAACACATGTTTTTCTCTCATATGAGGATTCTGGATTTTTATAGACATAAAACTTAAGTGTTTAAAAACATCCGTAGCGGGGTTGGAAGCATGTCTCAGTAGTTAAGAGCAGACACCACTCCTCCAGAGGGCCACTTCAAGTCACCTGTAACTCCAGCTTCAGGGCATCTGTCATCTCCTTCCTGCCTCTAAGGTCATTGTACTCATGTGCACATACCACACACAGACAAACACATACCCATAATTAAAAATAAAATAAATCTTTAAAGTGTACCCATAGTGATGAGTTTCAGAAAGACATTAAAAAAGCAAACACACAGGCCAGTGTGTCTTGAATATGCCCTATATTATGTATGTATGTATACACTTATGAATATCTATTTATGAAAATATATTCATATATGTCTTTATATATAAAACTGGAAGCAAGACTGCCTGAGAAAGAGAGAGAGACTAGTGGGAGGGGGAGGGGAAAAAGAGAGATTACTTGGGCCAATCCTATATGATGTGCATATACCCAAATGTGTTCAGGACACCTGTTACTATGTGCAGTGAATACATAACACTAATAAATACCAGTAAGGAAACCAGGAATGTGGATTTTGTTCTGTCACACTGGCATGTTGTAAATTGTGGCAAATACTTTACATATTTCAGCCTCACATGTGTAGGGAACAGTGAGGACACAAAACAGCCAGGTAGGAGGCACACGGGGAAAGGTGATCAGCACAAAGATATTTAGGAAGAAAAGGAAGTTCCAAGAGCTAAGGAAAGGAAAACTAAGAGAAAAGATCGGTGCTACTCATCTTGTGAACAATCATTAGGAAGAGTAGTTTAAAATACGAAAAGATAAAGTCATTGATGTGTCAATCACCAAGTAAAAAACTCTGACCAGATGGCCTCAAGTCGACAGGCAAACAAATACCTGAAAAAAGGCAGAGGCGAGGCTGGCCAGGAGGAAGGAAGGTGAGCGGGGCGGGCAGAAGACCTGGTCGATCCTGGTACATCAAGGCATTTCTCAGGGCACATATGCAAAGACAAGAAGAAAACAGATTTAAAATGCAGATGCCACATGGAAACAAAAGGTCAGAGACTGTTCACATGGTAGAAATAGATTCCTGTCTCCTCCGGTCCCAGCAGGTGTTAGGCCTCATAGTGATATCTCCGGTAGGATTTGGAAATCCCATGCTAGGCTTTGGGGTGACATCTGTGGTCTGGAGAGCTGTGTTGCCCAGGTGCCTGGACAAGGGCATGGTTTTCCTGGAGAACAGGCACAGAGAAGGGGGGAGCGAGGAGGCACAGGGAGCATGCTCATTCAGTAGCCCGGGGTTGGAATTAAAAGACAGGACCACTAACTAGTTGGATGCGGAGCGGAGCACAGTCACCTATCATAAAAGGCACTGGAGGTTGCTTTGGTCACTCTGGGCTCTGTTAACTGTGTGGTGGCTGTTGCAGGCAGCTTGGAGTTATAGGGATATGGGGTGTGGAGGGATGGAGGTTTTCATCAGAAAGGCGGCTGTCTCTGTCGGAATGTAGTGGGGATTAGTCAGACTTGGAGAACAGAGACTTGTGCATGGGAGATGAAAGTGTACATGCTGACACGGGGTGAGCTGGACCAGTTCATCACCACGTTTCACTTCATGGTGTTGCAGCATGACACAGTTGCACAAACAGAACCCAGAAGATGGTCCTGCTCTGGCAGGCAATATATAGTGTTTATTTTCCTCCTTGAGGAAGCTGACTCTGGGAACAGATTATAAATAACCAAATGGCTAAACAAAGGGGATCCTCTTCTCCCCAGAGCCATGTGGTACACACTGCACAGCCCTGGTGTTCAAACGCTTGGCTTTGCTTCTACAATCGGGACACCATGGCAGACTTCTAGAGTGTAGAGGAAGTGTGGCTCGCTAAGGCTCTGATGGGAACATGTAGCTCCCAGGATTCCAGGTGCAACTTTCTGTTGTTGAAGCACCACAGTGTGGGGTAGTTTGTTATAGCAATGACAGGTAGCAACTTTCCTAATACATGTTCCCCCCCTTGCTTGAGTAGCATCGGTGTTCCAGGCTGCAGTCTCCTGCAACAAAGTCCTCATACCATTGTTAGTGACAGCATGGTACTGCTGAGCCTATGGCTAGTCACCAGTGCCCCCTGCTGAGGTCATGCTGTAGCCCTGTCTTGGCAGTATCAGTGCTAGATGTGGGTGCCCAAGAACATTTACTCTACACTGAGCTGTGTGAGGGACTAGGGTCAGAAAGAAGAAATAAAACGGGTATTTGGCATTTTTCTAAAAAGTGAACTTTTAGGGAAATAGAGCAGAAAGATTTTTGAGAAGAGTTAGCAATGTGTCTGTGCATGAGTGTGTGTGTGTGTGTGTGTGTGTGTGTGTGTGTGCGCATGTGTAGGTGTCTCATGTGTGAGTGCCTGCACACGTATGCATAGCCTTCACAATCTCGTAAGCAGAGGAGATACTTATAATTCTAACATGTTCCTTCTCTGCTAGTTCTATGGGTGTCGGCCTCTCCTACTTGGTTGGTGGATTGTAGAGCAACACTTGCAGCACCTTAATGTTCACTAATGCATTTTATTAACTGTCATAGAAAAAGCCAACTATCATTGTAGACACTGCATTTATAGTTTAAATCATGAATTTCTGATAAATGTTGTCAAGAACTTGGTTGAATGTGGTTGCACATGCTAAAAGTAACCTAGCATTTCTCTCCCAGCTTGGATTCAGCAACAGAAGGCAAGATGTTCACTTGCTCTGCATTGGACACACACACACACACACACACACACTTTGGCTGCAGAAATAGTTCTTCAACATATTGATAAAAGAACAGTTTCTTGTGTTGACCTCAGCTCATAGCCAGACTCTCTGACTCAATCACCTCTGCTTAATGCAATGGGATACCCCTTAACTCACAATCTTGTCTTCTTTAAATTCTCAAGGTTTGCTTATTCAAGGGGATGAAATACAGAAGGCCCATGTCAAACTATCAACATTTTACCGTATTCTGGGATGGCACACTGAGCCCACTGTCAGGACACAGCTAAGTCTGGAGCAGAGGATGGTAGATACAGGTGTAGACCTCACCTCATGACAGATATGAAGAACCACTTTCTGAAGGGATAGGGGAGAGCCCACCCATCTTTTCTTAAATCTTCTACTTGTGTTCATTCTTAAGTCACACATCTGAGACAGGCCAGGGTACACTAGCGCTTGTCCATTATCAATGAAGGCCAATGCCAGAGGAGATACCACGTCCAGGGCCCCCAGCTACTGAGCTTATCACAGACCCTAGGCTCCTGCCAAGCATCTTCCCTGCCCTGCAGGATGTCAGCCAGGCTTGCTCAGCTCATCATCCACAAAGACATCAGAAATAGAACACGGGAAACGTCGACCCCTTTCCTGGATGCTGTATTTATTCATTAGCTGGAACTGATCGCTGTGAGCTTCAGTGTAAAGACCACTTGTTCTTCACCTCCTGGGCTCCTCCACGGTTTTGTTTATTCAGTTCTAAGAATAACGGAGCGTGTGTAGAGTTGGCTGATTTTTCTCTCAGTGTTTAAAATCATCCATTCAGAGCTAATCTTTAAAGGACTCAAGGGGAAGCAAGGGAATGAGTATTTCAAGTTTCTTTAACATGTCTCTCTTGGTCCAGAGAGGGGAGAAAAATGTACAGCTTTAGAACTTCCAGAAAGTTCTATTTCCAAAAGCCCCCAGCATTTTAAGTGTGCAAAGAAGGATGGTATGCCAATGTTAGTCTCTGCTTTGGAGTCTCCTCTCATTAAGCAGAATGTCCTGGTAGCACTTATTAAACTTCTCTATGCTTCCGTTTCTTTTCGTCTTGAAGGAAACACTCTGTACTGTTTCCAGTCTGTCGTCAGCTGTAGAGATGCCATGTTGGATGCTCTTAGAGAGGGGGAGAGCAAAGTGCCTCTTATATCAGCATGGCTGCCTCGGGTCTTGTGAAGTGCTGCTCCTTTTGCGTGGCAGCTTGGATCTCTCTCTCTCTCTCTCTCTCTCTCTCTCTCTCTCTCTCTCTCATGTGTGTCTGTCTGTCTGTCTGTCTGTCTGTCTGTCCCTCTCCCTTTATTTATTCCTTTCCTAGACAGAAAGTACATTGACTTGAGAAGTACAAGAGCTGAAGATTTGGGCTGTGCCTACCCTCCACTAGATCTTATCTATCACTTTAGTCTAAAACACCATCTGTTTGTGGATAATCCCGAATCTCTGCCTCTAACACGGCATCTCCCAGGAAGTGCAGACTACAGGCCTGCTTGCCAGCTCTGTATTTCCAAATGGTTCTTACTAGACACCCAGGCTTGCTAGGCCAAACCCGTCTCCCTGGGGCTGGATTTCATGAAATTCTTCCTGTTTCAATTGGTAGCATTGCAGTTCCTTGCATTTGGTCCTGGAACTTGTCTTGGCTCCTCTTTCCCTAATGACAGCCTTTACTCACGGCAACTCCTGAATCTACTTGAATCAAATTCAGAGTACTCTTCTCTATCTAGTTATGAAGTTGAAATAACTACGAAGGGCCTTTTCCTGCCTGGTAAGCAAGGTATTGGCAAGTCACCTTGGAGAATGCCTGTGGAATTACTGAAGGTCAGAACAGTGTTTTCCACGAATTGACAGATTCCTGGTCTCTCAGGGTTACACACAGCATTCATTGCAATCAGATAGACTTGGAAGAATCTAGATGCATGTGCCTTGTGAATGTATGTAGAATGTGGGGAAAACCAGCTGTCTCTGCACAGAAGACAGCAGCGCGGCACCATGGAGTGAGTCAAGCAGCGTGGACCAGGAGAACAGGGTCCAGGACACAGTGTGAAGGACATGGGTGTCTTCACACTGAAGTCCTGAATCTCTCAAGGATGCACTTTAGGCAAGGATAGTCAGCAAACACATCTGTCCTGTCTGAGCTTTGGGTCAGAAAAGACTGAGCCACTGAAAATAACACAGCAAAATGAAGAGAAGGATTCTGGAGGAGCACAGCTGCTAAGGTTGCGGACTTACCTGGCCTTACCCTGTGCTGCTCTGGGGGAAGGCAGGAAGGAAGACTAAGTCACAGAAGCTCAGAGACAGTCATGGGGCCATCTCAGTCTCACACAGCCCATCCTACCCAGCACTAACTATACCTCCGTCCTTCTTGGGAAACTCAGAGACACATTTAAGAGAACCGTATTGTGAAGACTGCCTGCTGCAGAGCTGTACACCTTGGTGAGAGCTTCTTCCTGATTGAAGGAAGAGACCTGACCTCCTTCCAAACGTCCTCACGCTCAAGTGTTATTTAATTAGAAGGAAGAGATCCAACTTCATGAAGTGTTATTTTAAATGTCTTGTGCACATACATGTGCTCACACAAGCATGCATAGGTATACATACTTTTATACACACACAAATGCACACAGATGATCACACATGTAGTAGCATGCACAAATGTGCATGTATATATCTCATACAAGCATATATGCATACACAGATGCTCCTACAAGCATGTATGCACATGCACAGATGCTCACACAAACATTCGCATATGCTCCCACAACAAGCATGTTAACACACAGATGATCAGATAATCATTCATATACACACACGTGTGCTCATGCAATCATGAGTGTGCATACACAAGTTTTCACGCTAGCATACATGTGCACATAAAACACATATGCATACAGTATGTATACACTCACATACTGAAGATGCTTTTAAGGGTAGAAAAAATATAGATAGTAAGAAATCAGACCTGGGTGAAGGCAGACACTGAAGCCAATGTGCAGTATGCAGAGACCAAAGCTCCCAATGGCCTCTAGTAAAGGTTCACTGTGAATTTCAGCTTGACTGGGCATGGGATCAACTAAGAGAGAGACATGTCTGTGGGAAGGTCCGTGAAGGTGATTGCAATAATAGCTGAGGCAGCAACATACATACATACATACATACATACATACATACCAGCTGAGGCAGCAACATACATACATACATACATACATACATACATACACAATATACATACACAACATATATACATGAATGCATGCACGAATACACACACAACATACATAAATGCATGCATACATACACAACATACATACACAACATATAGCAACACAACATACATACACAACATACATAACATACACAACATACATACATGCACACACCCAACATACATACATGCATGCATACATATACAACATACATACATGCATTCATATGCAACATACATACATAAGGCATACATGCATGCATATACAGCATATATACATACATGCATATATATATACAGCATACTTACATGTATGCATGTATACATACATACACACATCATACATACATGCATATATGCTCATGCATGCATACATACACAATATACATACGTATATGCATACATACATGCATACATACATATCCCACAGAGAAGCCTAATGCCTGTCAGCCTTTGCTGCCTGCTGGTGAGTGCATAGATCCTGCTGCTGCTGCTGCTGCTGCTGCCACTGCTGCTGCTGCCATTGCTGTCACCTTTCACTGCTATCAGAAGACAGGTTCTTAGTCCTTCCAGTGTGGATCGAGTACCAGAGACTTTCCAGCAATCTTTGGGCATACAGTAAGAGGCTGGAATTGCTAAGGCTCCTGGCCTCATGAGTATAGCAGGTTCTGAAACCTCTCACCATTACTGTGGGCACTGTTGAACTATCATGCCCATACTGTGTGAGCCAATATAGCAAACTTATTGTACAACGCCTTCATTCTTTCCATTATTTTCCTTTAGAGAACCCTGATTTATTCAGTCTTATTGGTGTGGCATTAATATGGCCACCAAAGGAACAAGAGACAGAACTTTTGGTCAGCTTGCTGAACTGCAGAGGAATTCAAACTTTCTGAATAAAGCTAGAACGTCTGAAGGAAGAGCAGCTTCAGAAACATAAGCTGCCCACATGCAAGGGAGTTGAGGGGACACCTCTCCTAAAGTCTTCTTTTCAACTGCAGTCATTACAATCTCCCAAGAACACGGTGTGGAAAGCTGGGTGTGGTGTGTGTTGGGGTGGGGCTCAGTGGGCGCCACCCTGTGCTCCAGGATCATTCGAGAAAGGCACTGCGTATGGCAGTTCTTAGAAGCTAGACTGGTACATTTTGTATAAATCCCCTCTGATTGACCAATCTCAGTCATGTTGAGAAACGAGAACGATCTATGAAATCTGGCCAAATATCAGTGTGTACGTACACATGTGCACACGAGCATCCACTCACCGCTGGGATGCACCAGGGAAAGCAGTTACTCACTGAAAGTGGGAAGCGGACGTGATGGAGATTTATTTCTGCTTTCAAAGACTTGAGACACCATAAAGAGCAGAATAAAAATGGCCAAGGAAGTGGAGACAGTATGAGGGGAGAGAAGAGCAAGGCAGACTGACTGAGTATTTCAGAACTGATTAAAATAAACGAGGCCAAAGATACCCACGGAAGGAAGTAGAGTGTTGCCATTAAAGGAACAAGCAAAACAAATGTCACTCTAAACTGCTATATGTGGCAAATGATCTCCCGTAATCAAGAATAAAATAGCTGTGCCTTTCAAAAGAACAAGAACTGAAGGGATTCATAATCCCCATGTTCTCGCCAAAGGTACTTGGAGGAAAGAAAGTCAAACATCCAGGAGCGGGGTGCGAGCAGCTGAGCTAGCCAGCCCTGCCTGCAGCATGACAATCAAGATGTCAGACTTAATCTACTACTAAGAGTATGAGGTACTACACATTGCCACAGCAGGGCATCCTGTGAGCTGATAGCCCCAGGGCTGCCTTGTACTTGAGAAGACATTGTGTCTGTTGAACTTTAGACTTGCCATCCTAATTGGAGACATCAAGCAAATTAGAGAAAACTAAACATGATACTGAGAGCAGAAAGAGAAAAAGCGAGAGTTCAAAGGGAGAGAAAGTAGGATTGAAATGTGATAGCAATCTTAGTGCACAAACATACAGGATAAAAGAAGATTTCCAGATGGAAATTAAAACAAAAATCAAATTATATGTTCTGTGCATGAGTTTTGCCTACAGCCTAGTTATGCAGAAATGCTCAGGTAATTAATTGAAAAATGGACACCAGGCGAAGAGCAACTACAGGACGCTGAGCATAGCCTTGTTAATACCAGAGAAAAGAGCCAAAAGGCAGAAACCACAATTACAGATGAAGAGGGCCATTATGTCTTGATTTAAGTTTAAATTTCCCAGAGGGTTATAAAAAGTCTAAATATTTATGGATGTAATAAAATAGCCAAAGACATTTTAAAAAGTGACAGGATTATATGGAGATATAGGCAAATCCATTAATAGATTGAATCTACTCATATAAGTTGGTTAGAGATTGATAAATCAGACAGGAAATATTTAGTACAGAGAGAAATATTTGAGCCATACAATTAACAAGCCAGGATTCATAGGAATTTGAGGAAAATTCAATAATTTCAGAACCATTATTTTCATTGCTACAAAGACAATTTATGTAAATATCATGCCCGTGTCACAAAAATATGACTAAGTGAATTTTAAAGAATTAAATTAGAGCAGGTCACATTCTCTGATTACACGCAGTCAAGTTGTATATCAACAAGAAGATCCAAAGCATTAATGATAAACATCCTTAAAATTGAATACATTCCAAAGGTTTTTTAACTTCTGCTTCAGATATCAGTCAAAACGTAGCTATGAAAGAGATGGCTTATCAGGTATCACACTTGATGGACAAAGCCTGAATCCCTGGACTCAATCCTAGAAACTCACATAAAGGTGGAAGGAGAGGGCCAACCCTATAAGTTGTCCTATGACCTCCAACCTTATGCTATCATGCCAATTCTTGCACAATCCCTCTCTCCATAGTAATAGACAAACAAATTAGAAATGAAAACAAATCTAACAATAATGACAATGACATCTATCAAAACAGACAAGAACCTATGCACAAGGGAGCATGGGGAGAGAGGAAGCCAGAGCGATTCAGGAGCTTGGGTGCTCATTTATAACAGGTCACTTTCAAGGGAACTCACCAGAGAGTTCTGAGAGTACACCTCTAGTTACTTAACTGTCTTCTGCTAGACTCCACCCCCTAAAAGATCTACAATGATAATAGTACTAGCATACTAGGAAAAACAGTGCTGCCTTCCTGGGATAAAGCTCTAACACCATGTAGGCCAATTAACACAGGATGTAAGGAAAGAAAAGAAATGTAAGCTAAATAGAGCCACTGTAAGTATCCTCACCTCATCTATCATTTCAAGGAAGTCATGGAGGCAGGAGTCCGAGACATCTTGTAGCCCCACATCCATAGTCAAGAGCAGAAAACGAACTAACCATGCTGTCTGCTTGCTTCTCAACTAGCCTTCTTCATCATCTTACACAGTGCAGGGTTCAGCAGGGTTCCATAGTGGTCGGGGTCAATTAACCCGTGAGGACAATCCATCACAGACCTCCATAGGCCAACCTGATTCGGATTATTCTTTAACTGTGACTCTCTTCAGAGGTGGTTCTAGATTGTGTTGAGATGAAAGCTAAAATAACACAGTGCATAAACAGGAACCTCTAAGAACCATGCCCAGTATGTGGTAAAGCTGAGGTGAAAGAACTGACCGTAGACTGCCTTTAGGACAGACAGTGGAGATTTGTGGAGGCAAACACTAAGCTGGAGCATTTAGAAGCGTGGTTTGATGCTGTCTGTGTGTAGGTGGAATGAAATCCCATCTACTGTAGATGTTTATAAGCTGTATGCGATGACAGACAACAGACAGTGGGATTTAACTTTGAGGAACCTCAACGCAGAAGTCAAATGAGGTATCTTAGTTATGCTTCCACTATTGTGATAAAATGTGAAGGGTGTGGAGGTCAACCTCGTAAAGAGTGGGATGGAGAGCAAGGAGTAACAGGTTACCCTGACTCCTCCTGACAGTCCTGATAGGCTGTGTGTGGTATTTGATCTAAGATGGCTCTCAAAACATGGGTGAGACAGCAAAAAGAACCAAGGTGAGGGTGGTGGCTACTTCCCTGCTTCATGGAAGTCCTAACGGGTGACAATGCTCCTCCCACCCAACTCCTTACCACCTCTGCTCCTTCTGATTGAACTCACCAGGTAGGGCTTTCATTGGGGCACAGTGATGGTGTGCTGAGGTATGATTGGCCAAGGGTTTAGGAGGTTGGGATTGGCTCAAATGCAGAATAAAAGCTTATGTGCTGCACAGTAAATGTAGATCTGCAGCCTGATGTGGTCTCCAGAGTCTGATTCCTGGAATTGGTCATGTGACTCCCTTCTCACACCCCCCTCACCTTATTCCTACAATAACACAACCAGTTTGTGATATGACCCAAGCAACTTGAAGAAGAAAGAGTTTATTTGGCTTCTGGTTCAGGAGGGATAGGAGTTCATCACAGCAGGGATGTGTGGCAGCAGACATCAGGCAGCGGGCATGGTGGATGGTGGAGAAAGAGCAAGCTGAGAGCTCACACCCTCCCCTGTTTTTCTAGCATCAGGAGAGGAGAGACTTGAGTGACATTAGTGAGTGGGGTTGTTCTGAAACCAATGAGTTGGGAAATGGTGTAAAGAAACTTAGGCAAGAGAAAGGTCAGCCTGACTTCCTAATTCCCATGTGTACTGTGACACCTCTGGCTGTTTCCCACCTGATCTGTCTGCACACTCAGCATGGTAAGAACACAGAGAGGGACCTAGTCATAATTCATATGCTGTTGCTACTGCTTTTTCTTCTTCTTCTTCTTCTTCTTCTTCTTCTTCTTCTTCTTCTTCTTCTTCTTCTTCTTCTTCTTCTTCTTCTTCTCCTCCTCCTCCTCCTCCTCCTCCTCCTCCTTCTCCTTCTCCTTCTCCTTCTCCTCCTCCTTCTCCTCCTCCTTCTTTCTTCTCTGTTTCTGTCTCCTTATCCTTCTCTTTTTCTTCCTTCTCCTCCTCCTCTCCTTCCTCTTTTCCCTCTCCTCTATCCTCTCCTCTCTTCCCCCTACCCCTTCTTCTTTAACTCTGGAAGAGACTTGACAGAGGAAATTATGTCATTGAGCATACAGTGACCAATCTGAACTTCTGAAGGTACCTGGAGTCCATAGTTAGAGTCTGCCCCTCAAGCTGGCCCCTGTGGTCCATCCCAAAGCCCATCCTTTACTCAGGATGTTTTCCACATTGTTTTTAAAAGCACAAAAAGCCACCTCATCATTTCACAGTTTGTTCCATCAGCCACAGTCAGGGGTGGGCATCCAGATATTCTACCCACCCACCACCTTGAGGTGCTGTCATTTCTAAGTAGGCTCCTTACCTAACAGTTTTCTCTTGCTCTTCTTCTTCAGGCTATAACCATAATAGACTAGAACTCTCAGGGATTTGGGGACATACCAATGCCTACAGGCTTGTCTTTCCAAATCTGTGTTGGTGTTCCCCTAGGAGTTGGTTCAAGGCTCACACCAAAAAGCAATGTCTTATGTGTTAAGCTTGCCAGAGTTTTTGCTTATTCAAAGAAGGTGTATTTGTCCTCATAAATCAAGAGCACTGATTGCTCTTCCAGAGGACCTGGGCTCAGTTCTCAGCATCTACATGGTGGCTTACATTGTCTGTAACTCCTATTTAGTGGGATCTGATGCCCTCTTCTGGTTTCTGAGGACATGAGGCAAAAAAAGAAAAATGCAACAACATCAAAAACATCAACAACAACATCTCTAAGACAAAGGCATATTTCAGAGCATCTCACCCAGGAGCTGAGAAGAAGGTGCCTGCTGGTCTAGTTGCCCATCCCCTGTTGCTGTGATAAAGCATCCAAACCAACAGCAACTCGGGGGGATGAACAGGTGTTTTTTTTTTTTTTTTTAATCTATTTACTTGGCTGGATTACAGTCCATCGCTGCAGGGAAGATACAGTCAGGCTACAGTCATACCACATCCATGATCAAGAGGGAGAGAAATGAGCACACCCACAATGCCTGCCTGTTGCTTCCTTCTGCTTAGCTATTCTTCTTCTGTCTTATACAGTTCAGGACAATCGTCCTACGTGAGTTAAGAATGAAGACAGTCCACCACAG
Source organism: Mus minutoides (assembly GCA_902729485.2). Lineage (NCBI taxonomy): Eukaryota > Metazoa > Chordata > Mammalia > Rodentia > Muridae > Mus > Mus minutoides. The sequence goes on from LR750690.1 coordinate 142,815, forward strand.
TGTACCCACAGGAACACTGGATCTAGGTAAGCCCTCACTTGAGGTTCTCCTCTCAGACGATTCTAATTTGTGGCAGGTTGACATTCAGACCTAACCATCAAGGATGCGTCTTGCTAATAAGGATGCATATTTACTGGTAAGCAAGTATGTCACCTCCCTATGCTAGAGATTCCCTTGCATTACACAGTCTGCCCTTTGTACCCTGTCACCAGGACCAGCTTAAAGCCATTTCTCTCTTTCCCCAGGAACTCTGCCTGGGACTGTCCTTTGAGAGAGATCATGGAGACTATGATCAACACCCCAAGATGGAGTCTACATGCTTGGAAACAAAGAAAGATGAGGTAAAACTACTCAGCTATAAGCTACTTGGTAATTTAGATTTTTTCCCCCTCATTTTCTCATGTCTCTGATGCTCTGGGCCAGACCATCATTTAAAAAAATGAAAAGGTAAAAGAGTTGGCAAGCACATTCAACAATCCATATTTAAATTGTTCAAAATTTGATTATTTTTACTGGTTCTATTAATCAGAAGGGTAATTAAATGCAAATGTAAGCATTTTAAGGCCTCAAAATTTATGCAGAAAAAATCTGAGTAGAACTCTAAGAATATGTATGTATATGTGATATATAAATTATAATTGAAAGGCCTTTCCAAGAACATTTGCTTAATAAATAGAAACGAGAATGGAAATTTTTGCAATGCTAATTACAGTGCTACTGCTTCTCTCTCCAAGGCTTGCAAGATGCCATGAGACATGTTACAGGTACCCAGTTGGAAGAGACACAATTTCTAATGTCTATTTCATGGGAAAAAAGGAAGATTAAAGAAACCCCATGTTATTGGGGAAGAAAGGGCTTCCAAGAACCCTGTGATTATTAGCGGATGTCTGTGCAGCAATGAGGCAGAAACACTTCACTCAGAGGCACCAGGGAGCATTGAAGTCCAAGTCTGGGACATGAGTTGGATTTACTCCATGCGTCAGTTTAAAAATAGAAGATGGGAGGGACTATTCCAGCCAAGACCACCTCAGCTACCCTCCCACTGAGGAAGATAGTGTAGTGGATGAGGTTAGCAAAGATCTCATGTCATGTTCTGACACCAGCTGGCCTCAGGTTGGCTTTGGGGATGTAGATAGGTCAGGCTGGACCTCAGGGGTCCCCTTTGGCATCCATCTTCCTGTGAATATTTTGCCCTTTCAGGACTATGTAGATGCCTGAATGTCTGTTCCCAGCCATTTGTGTTGCTAGGTAAAGGCTGATTTCTACAGTCGGTGATTCACAAACTAAGAAAACACCAGAGGTTCAAAGCCAGCAACAAAACCTAAACTCCCTAGAAAATACTGAATGTTGCCCAGAAGGTGAATGAAGAGTCCTGCCTGATCAAAATCTCTGTCCTGGATTGTAGTCTCCTTCCCATTATTATCTGCTCACAATGAAGAACATGTGGTTGTGCCCAGTGGATTCTTTCTGATCGGCAATAAGAGCCATGAAAAAAAAAATTACCAAGGTATGGTGACACTGGCCTTTGGCCACAGTGCTGTTTGTCCCTCAACGTCTGGGTAGGTCTCCAGTGGGAAAGGACGTCAGCTCTGCATATTGGGAAATGCTGTGGAAAACAACTGGGTTCTTTCCTGGAGTCTGCAGTATGAGTCAGGTGCCACTCAAGAATATGGTCATGGGGCCTAGGTGTGTAAAAGCAGTGTGTAAGCTGTGGGGGTGCATCTGTGTAGCTTATAAATAGTTATAAGCTTATAGCCAGATCAGTGAATCCAACTGTGACCACCACTTGCTTTCAGCAGTAGTAGAGGGATCAGCATCTTTTAAAATGGAAAAGACAAAGACAGGAGGAGGGACTATCTGGTTACATGATTTAATTGGCATAGCTATATGGGATTACCTGCCTGACCTAGTGGAATTTGGGAACATTTGGTTTGCCTATGTCCTGCCATATGGTTCGTCCTGCTGGAGCATATCACCAGACACACATTTGGTTCTTCAGGGCTCTGATTGGCGGCCTGCAGAAGCCAAGCTTGGGGGTGGGGCTGTGGAAGAAACCTGGACTCTTGCTTTTATCTCTGCTTCCTTGTGTACTGTGCATTCATTGAGACCCCCAGCACACTGTTCTGGGTGACTCTGTTGGATAATGTGTGTCTGGCTTCCCCATGAACTTTTTTAGCGACTGGATTCCTTGTCAGGGGGTCCTCATCCCCTCATGTACATGGGATGCTATGAATTCTCACAAGGGCAGTGGGATCCAGAGCTATCATTCCTCCCCTAAGCGGAACATTCCTTTTTTGAACACTCTGTCTTCAAGAACGTGGAGCCCTAACCCCAGCGGGACCCCACATGGAGGCTGTAGATTATGCAAAAGACATCATAAGAGGGTTCAGCAGTCTCCTTCCTCAGATGGTCATGGTGCATCAGTTGCTTTTCCAGTCGCAAGTTCCCAGTGCTCTTGCTGGAGGTGGATTCTACTGTTCTCCAGGCCTGGGGTCCATTGCACCCTCACTGGAGTCCCATCTGGAGGATTCCCCCTTCTGTGGTGCCTGGATCTAACCTTGAGTTCTGCATCTCTGTTCATGAATTTTCCCAACAGCATTAAGGCCACTCCGTGCTCTGTCCCCAGTACTTTCTTGCTATCTGTTCATTGCCTTGTGGACAGGCTATGAGATGTCAGTGAAGCTAACGTCTGAGGACCTGATGGACCTTGTTTGAATGTGCTTGTGCCACTCATGGGGCTCACATGTTTGCATACTTGTTCTCTAGCTAGTAGCACTGTTATAGATCATAAGACCCTTAGGAGATGGAGCCTTACTGGAAAAACGAGTCACTAGGGGTGGGCCTTGAGGTTGTTGAGTTCGGCCATACTGTATATACAGTATGATCAGCGCCATCCAGTTCCTGCTCCATGCCCTTCCTATCATAGTGGGTACATCCCTAAAGCACAAGCCTGTCTTAAATTGGTTCTGTCTGGCATTTTGTCACAGTGATGGGTCCTTGTACAGATTTCTTCTCTATGGGAGGCAGTGTGTGTGTGTGTAGGGGGTGTCATAACTCCTAATAAAATTGCTTCATTTGTCACTGCTCCAACCATTGCCTGTCACCCATGAACTGACACTCTGAGACTCAGCAGTGACTCTGGAGTATCAGGCCAGGACTTCCTGGCTGTTGTTTAGGAACACACAAATTCTTTCTGTAATGCTCATTCTCGAGCCTCAAAAGTTCGAGTAACACACACCACTGACCCTCAGGGGTTCTGCACACACCGATGACCCTCAGGGGTTCTGCACACACTACTGACCCTTAGGGGTTCTGCACACACCGCTGACCCTCAGGGGTTCTGCGCACACTGCTGACCCTCAGGGGTTCTGCACACACTGCTGACCCTCAGGGGTTCTGCACATACTGCTGACCCTCAGGGGTTCTGCACACACCACTGACCCTCAGGGGTTCTGCACACACTGCTGACCCTCAGGGGTTCTGCACATACCGCTGACTCTCAGGGGTTCTGCACACACCGCTGACCCTCAGGGGTTCTGCACCCACGGCCCCGGCTTATCTCAACTTCTTCATAACATGAAAACCAAGATTCTCAGTGTCTCTGCAGATAATTGTGGGCTTGTATAATGAGTGGCCCAAAGCTTGAGAAATCCAAGATATTGGTGTCCTGTGGTAAGGGGAGAAGTCCTTTTCATGATTGCTGGGACTGTGTTTCCATATTTTTTGTGTCTTTCATTGCTGACTTCTGTTGAAAGGCTCTGTGGGCACCACTTCTGTTTGATGCTCTTTGCATGAATATGCGTGTGAGATAAACTTCATTTGGACTGAGTTTGGCTACAGGCTCAGGGCTACTGAGTCAATGATACATGAACCAGACATCTTTAAGCAGAAGCCCATGCGAGACAAAATTACATGTTGATCAGTTGACGAATCATGTCACACAGAGACTCTGATCCCCAAGGTCACTCCAGCATCAGCACCTTGGTATTCATGGCTCATCAGAAATCATGACGTCAGAATATGATAGGGGGAGACAGCAAGAATCCACATCATTTCAGGACCACATCATGCCTGAAGCTCACATATCTCTTTTGATGTCTGTGTGTCATGTTCTCGGATGAAAATGAGTTTGAATGAGACAAGACCAATTCCTCCCAGTGAAGGTTAAAAGTAGAGACTCACGTGCTTGCATTCAGACAGCACTCTTGCAAGGATCTCATGTGGGGATCTGGGGTGCTCCATCTAAGACCACATACGCGCAAACACAAACATTCTTCATGTTGTTTGGTTGAGTGTTTCCACACAGTGCCAAGAGTATCCAAGACAATTCCAGGGCAGTTTGCAGCTATGGCACTTCTGTATCTGTCGAAAGCTTTGCAGGCAGCAGGTGTCCCTGACAAACGTGGAACAGGTGACTCCCAAAAGCTAGACTGTTTTAGAGCATATCCTGGGGCACGGGGAAGTCCTTCTTGCTAATCAACTGGCTATTAAACTCACATCTGCTATTTCAATTCTCTATGCCATAGATCATCCGGATGTAAAATAAGCCATTTCATAACTCAGCCCCTTATACCTTAGGAGAGGTGTGAAAAAATTAATTGTGGGAACCTCAGTTCACTCACTGCTATGGCTAGCATGGGGGATTGTGTAGAACTGATACCTCCCCACCCCACCGCCAGACACCACGGTCCATTCAAGCTCGTTTTCTGGTATCAGCCTGACTATCATACTGTCTCTTATAACCACATCATGACTTCATGAAGCAATCCCAGGGAAACTAAGACCAACCATACTGATGCGTGGATTTAATTGTACTCTTACATATTAATTTTTTTTTTTTTACCACTTATGGGACCACACAGTGTAAGATAAATGAGAGTCCAAGGCTGCTTCAGCAGGGACTGTAGTCATGTCCGTGTGTCTCTGGTTGTTCTGTACATATTAAATAGTTGCATAGGGGCTGCGTTCAGATGAGGACACTCGTGCCAGGCAAATACTGACAGCACTGGTTGTTGTGGGGTGTGTCTCCTATGTGTCCTCTGTCTCTACCTTGTGTGAATAAAGATAAGTTGGGGAGCTCATGAGTCGAGGCTTCTATTTATGAGGTGAGCAGGCACCGCTAACACGACACTAATACCCTCTTGGCGGTGTACTAGTCTTACGATGGCAGAGTTGGCTGTTTCTTCACAGACATAGTACTTTGCCCATCAGGTATATGAGCTACCTTCTGTGGATCTGCTTCTAATGAAGAGCCAGCAGTGGGAAATAAATTGTCTTTTAACTCCTCGCCATCAGACCAAGACCTACAATTTCTCCTGGAAATCATAAACAGGGCAGCCAGTACCCATTCTCCGTCTGTGTCGGTGATGAGACATTCCCTTCATCACCTGGCCTAGTCCAGAAATATTTCTAGAAAACACAACTTCTGTGAAATCCAGGTTGTCAGCACGAGGAGAGAGCTGGCAGAACACAGGGTTCCGTTGCTAAGTGATTCCTGGCAAGCGGCACGTGTGCATGATGGTGGTTGGTGGCACTATTGGGAGAGGCAAGATTTCCAAATGGATGGAAGCGCAGTTTCAGGCTGACAAGGGAAAGCCAGGGCAGGGCTTCAGCCAGAGGACCTGCCTATGCTGTGTCAGCCCTGGTCCATGTGGGCAGTCATCTGGGTTAGGAATGATGTTTTCAGATCAAGTAGTGTTCGTCTCTGTCCAGTCCTGTTTCCTACTGAAAGGGAGTGTGAGGACCTGGGTTTTCCTAGGGTTTCAGAGCCCCACACAATGGTAGGCACAGCCTGGGTCAGCAGCAGCTTGTAGGGTTTCTGAGAACAAAGAAGACAAGGTAAATAAACTGTCATGCGCATCTTCCACCTCCAGAGAGGTTGGAGATGTCCAGGGAGCTTGTGACATTTGTGGTTAATCCCACTCACCTGAGAAGCTGAAAGGAACTTTAAAACCAGGGGACCACATGTCTTTCCACCAATGAGGAGAAAGAACGGAGGGCTTAAATAGGTAGGACAGCATTGCAAGATAATTTATGATCCACGGGGACCACAGGCCACTTTACTCCCAGGGAATATTTTAGTATACAGACAAAATACAGACATGGACCATGGAGCACACGGGGCCTCTGTAACACCAGAGGCAGCTGCCTGCATGAATCAGTCAGGCTGAATGAGGAGAGGAAGACAGAGAGGTAGGGCTACTAAACAGCCCGCAGTGAGTACGGTGTTTTCTCCTCTGCCTCAGCATTCCCTCCTCTCTCTTGTGTGTATTAATGGACATTTCCCTTGTTTTTAATAATATACATTATATTTTTATATTTATAGGCCAGTTGTTCTCAATGAAATTTTGACACATTCTTATGGTATTTTCAGCAGCTCAACCTGACAGAGAGGCCCCTGACATCAACCCGGTCTCTGTTTTGACCAACAAACTGCATTTTCTCAGACATTCCTGCCAGGCATTCATCTGTGGACCGCTCATACCATCTCCCACTCCCCAGGACCCTCAGCAGTCAGGAAACAGGGCAGGAAGAATCAGAGATCCGTGACACTGCTCAGGCAGAGCATTCAGAGCAACTGGGTTTTCTGAAATGGAGAGATCACGTAGAGAGAGAACAGAGACCTGACAACCCAGTGATGCTGGACAAGGCCAGCATCCTCTTGGTTTCTATGGGGATTTCCCAGATTGGCAGAGAACAATGTCAGGGAGGGCTGCGTTGCAAACTCAGTCCTCACAATCAACACTTAAATTGTGTTGTCGGCAGATAGAAAAAAAATCCCCAGTGTAGGATGTCTGAAGACCGCAGCTGAGTGTAATGGGGGCTTTTGGTCATGTGAGCTCCCCCTTGGGAGATGTTTTAATGTCAGTGAGTTGAGCCCTGACTCTAAAACACCAGTCATAAATTCCATCAAAAGACAAGCTGTACATCAGCTTCATTTTCTGCAAAAGGCAGAGAATCAAACTGCCTACCTCTCATATTGCTGTAAGAATTGGCTGTATCCCTGTGTGTGAAGGACTCAGAGTGGTAAATGTTTCCTCTATTTCTTCCTCTATAAAATTAGGACAATAATAATAAGTGTGTCCAGAGCTGTTTTGAGAACTCAGGGGCAATGACAGAATGCAGGTCATGTCTTAGAAGTTGAGCAGAAGGCTGGTTTGGATGTTGGTAATGGTGGGCCTCCTTCTAGGGAGGCGTGGTGGGATCTGCACAGGCAACATGCCTCATACACACTGAATTTCTGCTTGGATACATTGTTGCCCTCCCTCTCTGAAAGTGTACTCAGATGGATATTTGTATTAGCAAAGTGAGTCTAATTTTAGAAAATATAAACTCACCAAAATCAAGCTCCTAGGCTTTTTGTTCATTGTGTAAGTCCCTGGGATCTGTCTCATGCTGCCCACTTTGACCTTATGTTACCAACTATACATCACCCTTTACAACTCAGGAGAGTCTTTTACAACTTGAGAGTGTTTCTTTTCTCCTGCATGGTTTAGTTTCCAAGGCAAAGGGCTAGACAATCAGGTGGACACTATGTTCAACCCACAAATGGAGTGTTACTATCTAGTTACTCAAACTATCAGGGATGTAAGCAGTTCCCCCAAATCACTGGTCTAGGCACTCAGGCACAGTTGCAAGATGAGAACCTGGTGGTGTCTGCTGATTTAAGATTCTACAGCCAACGTTTTCAGAGCTGCCAGAGTTGAAAGGATTCCATAGTACGCAATTAGCATTGGTTTCCATCTTTTACACCAACGTCATAAACCAGAGTTGTCCTATTTTAAAATACTATTTGTCTAGAATTAAAAAGCATTGAAGCATTTTCAACAGAATGGGGGATAGAGAACAGCCGAGGCAGTATGAGGGGGAGGGAGGAGTGGGTGAAAGGTCACACAGATTCTTTTCAGAGCTATTGGCAGCCTGATGCTGCCATTTTCCTACCAGGAGAACTACAACTAAAATCAGACAGCTCCAAACATTACCACCTACAGACACCTAAACAGACCAACACAGACAAAACAATTCTTTGATTTAAAAGATAAATACTTAATTTTATTTGTGTGTGTGTGTGTGTGTGTGTGTGTATGTGTGTGTGTGTGTGTACATGATGTCCACAGAGCCATGGGAAGGGCTCTGGATGTCCAGCTGCTGGAGTGATGCTGGCTAATTGCGCATCAACCAATGTGGGTACCAACGATAGAACTTGCTTCTTCCCCAAGAGCAGCGAGCACTCTTCTTGACTGCTGAACTGCTTCTCTGGGCCCCCAAACAGTGATTTTTAAACCGCAGGATGAAAACCAGCCCCTAGATTTTATAACAGAGAAAAATAAACAAATAAAGATCCCAAAGGGCTGCCCACCGGAACCTGCCGCACACAACCAAGACAACACCGAAAAGGCAACCGCGGCCTTAAACATGGTAAAGAGAGGGACTCAGACCAAGGAAGCGATTGCTGGACTACACAAATTAAAAAAGAGCAAAAACTCACTTAACACTGCAGATGGGAAGTACCAGTAAATAGAAGGGAGAAACTCTGTTATCAGAAAAGTTGCTGTTAAAAACGGATCCTTGGGGAGTAGGGAGTGGGGAGTGGGGGGAATGTAAAAAGAGACTGAAAGCAAATGCGATTTCAGGCACCACGTAGAAGAGAGACCCACATGTCTGGAAGTGGCTAATGGAAGAGAAATAGTAAAGGCTGTATTAAGTCCAAGATTATTTGATTAAATACATTCATAAAACATTGAGGTCTAGACACATAGATGAGCCTAATACTAATGAAACCGACCTGTTAGCGAGGGCCTTGGTGCAGATGGATTATCAAAGGAAAAAAGACCTCACGTTTTGGCCTTTTCCAGTGGCTGTACAGCGTGGTGAGGAGCTCATGTTCATATTTGTAGCTATGCCGTCCAAGGGTCCACTGCAGTCCATGCCAGTCTTCGGACGCAAGAAGACAGACACAGCTGTGGCCACTGCAAATAAGGAAATGGGCTCATCAAGGTGAATGGATGTCCCCTGGAGATGATCGAGCTGTGCATACAGTATAAGGTACTGGAACTTGTTTTGCTTCTGGTCAAGGAACAATTTTCTGGTATGAATATCTGGGTCTGTGTGAAGAGTGTGGTCATGTGACCCAAATTTATGCTATTCAACAGTCCATCTCAAAAGCCCTGGTGGCTTATTACTTCATCTAGAGGATGAAGCCTCTAAGAAGGAGATCAATGATATCCTCATCAGTACAATTGGACCCTGCTAATAGCTGACCCCGTCTCTGTGAATCCAAAACATTTGGAGTTCCTGGTGCCCATGCCGGGTAACAGAAATCCTACAGATAAGCCCATCTCAAAAATCACTGTTTACCTTAGTAATAAACATCCTAGGATTTTAATGTTCAGAAAGAAAGAAAGGAAGAAAGAAAGAAAGGAAGAAAGAAAGAAAGGAAGAAAGAAAGGAAGGAAGGAAGGAAGAAAGAAAGAAAGAAAGAAAGAAAGAAAGAAAGAAAGAAAGAGTGAGCCAGGCAGTGGTGGCACATGCCTTTAATCCCAGTACTTGGGAGGCATAGGCAGTTGGATTTCTGAGTTCGAGGCCAGCCTGGTCTACAGAGGGAGTTCCAGGACAGCCAGGGCTACACGGAGAAACCCTGTCTCAAAAAAAAAAAAAAAAAAAAACCAAAAAAAAAAAAAAAAAAAAAAAAAAAAAAAAAAAAAAAAAAAAAAAAAAAAAAAAAAAAAAAAAAAAAAAAAAAAAAAAAAAAAAAAAAAAAAAAAAAGAAGAAGGAAAGAAGAAAAAAGAAAAAAAAAAGAAAAGGCCTTTCTGAGTGCATCAGCTTAGAGGGATGATGGGATCAGCCTTATAATTCAGAAAGTAGTGAAAGCTGAACCCAAGTTTAAAGATAATTCTGCTATGAACTGTAAGCTGAAATCCAGAATGCACAGGTTGAAGTCATGTGAATAAGGATGAGAGTTCTAAATACACTTGCTTATGCAACATGAATGTTTATAAAAATGACTGCCACAAAGCAGCCTCATAGTCCACTTTAGCTGACAACGATGACCAGATATGGAGCCTCTGTCTCTATGGATGCTGAAGTGCACACCTGCATCTGCGATGACCAGATATGGAGCCTCTGTCTCTATGGATGCTGAAGTGCACACCTGCATCTGCGATGACCAGATATGGAGCCTCTGTCTCTATGGATGCTGAAGTGCACACCTGCATCTGCTTAATGACGGCTTTATGAACAAGGAACATGTAGAGTCTGCCTAGACATAAACAATCTGATATCTCAATACCAATCCAACCCAGCAGCATGTTTAAAAGGAGGAGCAGTCCTACTAAAGGAGCAGTCCTACTAAGAGTAACTGCAGGCAAGAAGTGTTACAGTCAGAACCGCACAGCTGTTGGGTAAGAGAGAGAAATGAGGGGCATACAATCTGGGAAGTGGAGATGCAAAATCTAAATAAATTAAGACATAGCTGTGTATATAGATTTAATACATTTTAACGATGACAGTGTTGGGGGAAAGCCACTTGATTATCTGTGGTACATCTGTTGCTTGGAGCTGTTACCTTCAGGAAAAAAGCTGGTAGAGTAAGATTTCCTTCCCTTTCACCAACATCAAAATAAGTTTCACATGGATAAAAGAAGTAACTAATTACATCAGCAACAGAGTGGCACACACACACACAGACACACACACATGCACATGCACATATGCTCTCTCACACACATGCACGCACACATGCATGCAAGCTCTCTTTCTCACACTTACACTTAAACACACACGCCCCTGCACACACATATCCAAATACACAAATGTACACACACACACACACACACACACACACACACACATGAAGATATACATATGAGAACATACACAAACACATGCACAAATATATACACTGGAACACTCATCTGCATACACATGTATGTGCACACACACACAGCTCCACACACAACTTCTATTAAGACACAATATTACCAAAAATTGAAATGCATACAGACAAACCTAAGTCCTTCTGTGACTGCAGCTCTGGAACGAAGTGCTTGCTTTGCAATTCCCAAGGCCCTGCAGGCGCTTGATCCCCTGAGTTATAAAAAGAAAAATCAATGAAGACAGCAACCTTAAAACCCATCAGGAAATGACACATTCAGAAAAGTGATCAGCAACACAAACTTGAATGCCGTGAGTTCACAGGACTAGGTTACCTAGCTTCTCAGACTCTTCCCGGGGCTAGATCTCTACAGCCTCATTGTGTGATCATCCGTCACGGTCGTACCACCTGGGCACCTATACCTACTAGGTTTGCCATGGTTTCTAAACCAAAATATGTGCACAGAAACCCTTCCCTCTAAAGCACCCAGAATACAGTGGGGGAGGATGGAGGAGGCAGCCTGAAGAGATGGCCACCAGGGCTTCTGGAGGGGGTGGCAGAGTCTATGTAAGTTTGGACCTCATCAAATCCCTATATAAAAAAACCAGAAATTAGCTAACCACCCCAAGCCTTCCCAATGCCATTTACAGTTACATAAAATAATAAGGTTCCCTCTGAGCTCCAATATAAGGTGCTGGAGCATGTTGCCCCCATCCTCAGGAAATTAAGGTGCATCAGAAATTGAAAGAGTCAAACCCCAAATGAAAATGGCCAACAGAAGTGTTCAAACTGTGAAGTCAAAGAGAGAAACAAACACTGAAACTATAATAGATAAAACTTTCTTCCAATCAGAGCTAGATTTGAATCTATGAACTGAAATAACATCCCATGAACATGAAAAAAAAAACAGCCTAAATGAAATCAAGATATATTATCATAAAAATACTAAATATAGAAGAAAATAGAATTCTTCCAGCACTTGGCAAAAATGTGGCATAATATACGCTAGGGGAAAGTAGGGTGTCATCAGACTCTATTTTTGAGAGTTCACCTGAACTGCAACTTTGGCACGGTTGCTTTGTGAGAGCATGCGTATTTTATTCTTTCAACAAGGACCTAAGATGTAAATGTACAAACGCATTACTATAGGAACAATGCACGCTTGTCTGGCCCTAATCTCCTCTAACTCCACCTTCTGTGGGTCCTTGCTCCCACTAAACTGAGTCAGGAGAAGATGCCACTTGGCTAAAACGTTCAGCCAGAGAATCTAATGTCATTGGCAAAAAAAGAAAACTTTGCAACAGACCCTGGAACCGAAGGTAGAGAGAGGCTTCCAACCTGTGTAGGAAGGAGCAAGCCCTGGCAGGGTTATCAGGCAGAAACCATGGGATGTCCCTGCACCGTTTCAGCTTGTGCTGGTCACATAAGACAAACGGTTGTCTTTTGGAGCACGTGCACGTTAAAGGCGAGTAACCACTGGCTGAAGTCCTTGGCGTGCAGGAAGAGACCTTTGTTCCGCCTCACTCGGCCCCTTTGTTTGAGGCTGTTTCTTCTTGTGATCCCATGTGAGACAGGTTTCTAAGAGAAGGCGCTGTGTGCTGAGCGAGCGTCTAATCCCCGTAAAATCGGGCCCGCTTTGCTTCCCCAGAAAAGATGATCTATCTATTTCTTATGAATTGACCTTTTCAATGCTTGTTGCCTGGCTGATTTTTGGAAATGAATATTTTGTCTCCAGGTGAGAGAAAAAGCTAAAGCCTATTGTATAAACGGCAGACAGGGAAGGATGTGCTTCTTCCCTGTCCCCACCAGTCAAAGTCTTCCAGTTCTCCCCCATATACTCAGCTAGTTACCAGCAGAGGAGAAAGTTCGCTTCTCGGAGAGGGAGAGGTATGAAGTTGAACTGGTGGGTTCATGGTCTTCAGCGGGAATCAATGGTCCGGTTTTGAGCAGCCATGTCCCACTGAGATCTGTTCTCTCAGAGCAAGGTGGCATGACTCCTGTCTGCCCTGCTTTTAAACTCCCTAATGAGCAGAACAAATTTCCCTATGTCTGCACTGAAACCAACCCTGCTCTTCAACCTGGGAAATTAATTTTGACTATTTTCTTTGCCTTCCTCTGTACTGTTTCCCTATAGCTAGCATTCACCTGTTGTTGATGGAGTTGTGTTTAATTTTGTGTATTATAGTTACACAGTGATGTGGTGTAATCACTGAAGGGCTCTTAGCTCTTTGCTGATGGGCCCCCAAAGCCTGTGTTCAGCAAGCAGAAACCAGCTTCTCACTGCAAATCCTGTTTTCTGCTTCTGTCTTCAGGGTCCTTGACTATCAAGTCAGTCAGCCTGCTTGGCTATCTCTCCCTTGATAAGTCAGCAGAGCCAGCGGCATCTGCCTCTGACTGTAACTACAGTTATGGGAGATTCTGTGCCTCCATCTCTCCACGGTGCTGCATGCAAGCTCTTATTTCTAGGGCATCTTTGTTGTCTCAGCGTGAAGGTCACACCTTTGAGCATGCCTAATCTATTTGGAATTAAGTCTTCAGCTATAATAAAGTGTTCTTTGCAACATGTCATCTGAGAGACGTTGACAAAAATGAATAATCCCAGGCCCAACTTCTCACACCAAGGGGAAAGAAAAGTGGCTTCCCCTGGGCTTGTGCAGTCCAAGGGTAATAATTCTGTGTTTGTTATTAGTGAAAAAGACCACTCCTACTTTGATTTGGCTCACAACAGACAGAGAATGAGCCAAGAATGAGCCAGCTCTGTGTGAACAAGCACGGAGTGATGGGCTTGTCTATCTGCCCATCCGCTTCCTTTTCTGGGCTGTTCTTGTTTCACTCTTCTTTCTGTAGTAGATCTTGACCTCTGGAGGGGAAGCAGCCAAGCGGTGAGACTCACGGAATACTAAACAGGAAACAGCCAGAGTCAACTCGGTTCACAGCCAGGTCAGCTGGAATTGGGGAGGTGGCAGAGGAGATCCGAGACAACAGCGATGCTGGAGGTGTCGGGGCAAAGAGTGTGCAGCAGTGTGAAGCCAGGGTGTTCACAGTCTCTGTGAGTGTGTGTGCATGGGCATGTGTGTATGCATGCATGTGCATGTGTGTGCACATGTGTGTATGTGTGTACACGTGTGTGCATGCATGTGTTTGCATATGTGAGTGGGTGTGTTTGTGTGTGTGCATGCATGCTGAGGTGTGCATGTGTGTGTGTTTATGTGTGTGTGTGTACACATGCATATTCCAAGGGAGAGGAGAGAGCCGTGTCAGTAGCCATTCAGAATTCTACTGTATTTTTCTGTGGGTGCAACCTCTGGGGATCATCTGCCAGGTGGCCAAGCTCACATTCCCTTGGAAAAAGTTGAGCTTGGGACAGGGATGAGAGTGAGTGGGAAGGAGACATCCTCCCAATCTAGAAACTTCATGTTCTTCCAGTTCAAGGTGGGGCTCTGGGGAGAACATGGGATCTGGATTTCTTGATTTCAGCTTTTCTTAAGCACTGAATAGCATCGAAGGATTCCTCCTAGAAGCAGGTAGGAGGGAGACAGGAAGAGGATGGGCTCGCTTTCACAGCATCTGCTGCGGACATTCCCAGGGTAACTTCACCCTTGGATACCTACTACATATGGATGACTCTTGCTCACCATATCCCTCTGATTCAGACGTGGGCCTCCTTACCTGGTGAGGGAGGCTCCCCAGCTTCCAGTTACTCTTTTCTCCTCTCTCTGAGGCATGTGGTTACTAGAAACAGAAACTATGACAGTGGGCTCCTGCCCTCTAGGGTCAAGGACTCCGTCCAAGCTGCCCGTACTCCATTCTTTCCCATCATGCAAGAATCAGCTGAGTGGTGTCGTCCTGTGATTCAGATATACCTGCTTCAGTCTGGGCATGGTTGGTTCATAGATCACACTCGCTGACAGCACAGCACAGCACAGCACAGCACAGCACAGCACAGCACAGCACAGAATAGAATGGAGTAGAAGTTAGCCTATTTCACCTTTGTTATAGACAGTATTCCTTAATGATGCTTTGGTTCCCAAGATGTGTGTGGGCACTTGTACGTGTGTGGAGTGCACATGAGTGTGAATATACATGTGTGTGCATATGTCTGCACACTTGTATGAGTGTACATGCATGTGCATTTTTCTGTATATTTGCATATGTGTGTATATGGACCTAAATACATGTGTGTGAGTATATATGCATGTGATTATGTGGGTATGGGTATGAATAAAGACAGGTGTGAATGTTTCTATGTTCATGTGTGGGTGGGTTTGAGAATAGACACATGTGAATTTATGTGCAGGTATATATATATATATATATATATATATATATATATATATATATATACACACACACACACACGTTTGCATATATCTGCATCCATGTGTGGGTATGGAAGAGTGTGCATATGTAAATTGCATGTGTGTGCAAATATGCATGTGTGAGTTTATCTGCATGCATATGTGTGTATATGCATGTGTGAATGCATGTATACATGTATGTGTGCATTCATATGTGTATGAGTGAATGTATGTGTATGTGTATATATGTGCATGTGTGCACATGCTCAGTTTATTGCTTCATTTTGTGATGTTCATTCCTTATCTCTAGTCATAGTCCATGATGTTGGTGATTTTCAATTGTCTTGGTAGATGTTATTACTATTCTCACATACTTGTTCTTCTTCAGTAGGATTAGCCTCTCTGCACCCTAACCCCTGTAAACACCAGCCCCTCTGCACACTAGCACCTCTACACATTAGTCCCGCAGCATCTGCACACTAGCTCCTCTGCACACTATCTCCTCTGCACACTAGCCCATGTGCATCTGCACACTAGCCTCTCTGCATCTACACACTAGCCTCTCTGCATCTGCACACTAGCCTCTCTGTACACTAGCCTCTCTGTACACTAGCCCCTCTGCACACCAGTCCCTTTGCACACTAGACTCTCTGCACACTAGCCCCTCTGTACACTGGCCTTTCTGCACACTAGCCCCTCTGCACACTAGCCTCTCTGCACACTAGCCCCTCTGCACACTGGCCTTTCTGCACACTAGTCCCTCTACACACTAGCCCCTCTGCACACTAGCCCCTCTGCACACTAGCCCCTCTGCACACTAGCCCATGTGCATCTGCACACCAGCCTGTTAGTACTCGAATTCTGACACTGTCACCTAACTTTTCTTTTAATGATCTTAAAGATTTTCTTTAGAAAAGCATATCTTGGTTGTGTTGATTCTTCTTTCCAATTCTGACCAAGATGGCCTTATGAGACCTTGATCTCTCCTTACTCAAACACTGAGAGAGTTGAAAATGTGGAGCAGGGGTTTTCTGACATTGGCAAGCAGCCAGTGGGGGGTAAGTGATCTTCAGGGGTAGAAAGAAACAGCAAGTGCTTGGACACTCTCCAGTGCTTTTTGTCAGGAGACTATGCTGCCCCACAGGGAGGGGAGTCCCAGGGGAGATGGAAGAGGAATCCACAGAGGCCAAGTACACAGAGCCCCTAGGAGGGCTCCAGGGAGAAGAGTTGAAGGCCACCAAAGAGAATGCTGAAGGCTGCAGAGGCCCTTGGGACCCTCAGCTGGAGGGCAGTTTGTCCAGACCAGGACACCATCCAATGCTGGGGAAAGAACTGCTTTGAACAATCAGAAGGAAGAGTCCCCTGAGCTCCCACAGCCTAGATGGTCACATCTTCTCACTATCTGGATAGAAGAACTGCTCTGAGCATCAGGAGGGTTTGCAGATGGGTATTGCCTCAGTAGTGGGCAGCCTCAGCCCTGAGCAAAAGGTCACTTTGGTCCCACTTGACGGAGCCAGAGTGCAAAATGTGGAAAGACTCCAGTGATCCCGAGTGGTTTAACTGTGCCCTAGATCAAAGAGCAAGGATGTTTACAGGGATATAGAAATAACTGACACCCAACAAGGTCAAATATGTAATATTAGCGGACCAATCAGTCTTAAATATCTGGCACGGAAGTGAAAAGGCGGATCAGCAGGAGCAAAGCACAAATGCAACTAAAAATAATGTAGCGCTAGTAGGAAGGGAGAGTATGGCCTAAAGCTGAGGCTGGTAGGAAGGGAGAGTATGGCTTAAAGCTGACAGAGGACACAAAATGAAATCAGAGGCTAGGAGCACACCCAAGGGAAGCATTTAGATGTCTTTGCTACGTTGTGGGTTCTTCTTTTATCCACCCTTCTCCACCCCTTTTCTTCCACCCTTTAACCCCCCTGAGATTGGATAGGAGAGGAAAAAAAAGCAAAGATAGGAAAGAAAACAGATCCTGTTATTGTTAGACCTACTTCCTGCTGATTGGGACATGGAGTTCCTTGGGACAAGTTTGATCTTCACCATCAGAATATCTAATTTCTTCTTGTTGTTTCTTTATGCACACGACTACTTACCAAACCACAATCAACAGCAGCCAAACAACAACCTCCTAACAACAGCCAACAACCTACCACCTCTCTCTCAGAAGCTTAGCATTTACATACTATATGAAAGGTCCCCAGAATTCCAAATCGTTACACAGTTACAGAAACTATCTGCCGCTGGCACAATCACACCCCTGCTAGAGCACGAGGCAAATCATAGTCAGCTGCTGTGGACGATCTGAAGTGAGCCCCACATCTCACACCTGGGATTAAAATGCAATCACATTCCTACATCTGTGTTTTAAAAAAATAAATCAAAGTTCTCACTACAGAAGTGGTAATGTCCAAGGAGAGTAACAGGGAGAGTGAAGGCAATGGAATGCCAATGTACACAGAAGCCTGGTGAACGTGAAGACATGACCAAAGAAAGCACCCAGAATGAAGGCTGGCAAGGTGGTTCTGTAGCCCAAGCGCTTGCCTGCCAAACCTGAGGACCTTACTCCTGTCCACAGAATACATGTGAAAAATGTCAGATGTGGTGGCATCTCTTGTGACTTCATTGCTGGAGGGCTGGAGGCTTTTGCTAGTCTTGCTGAATTATGAACTTTTGGTCATGGAGAGACCATGTCTCTGAGGAGTGACATCCTTGGCTGTCCTCTGCTCTGTACACCTGTGCATGTGTGCAATGGTGTGAGGAGTAGGTGTGGCCACCATTCCAAGATGGCGCCCGAGAAGGTTGCTAAGCCTCATGATTAACACCTGACTTCCATATACACCCCTGCATAGTTACGTCTTCAGTCTTGTACTGCGCAGAAGCCCTGCTACGGAATATCGGGCCAGCTGACATTGAGCACATTAGAGCTATGGCAAGCACCTGCATGGCAGGCTCTGAGTGGTGAGGGCACAGAGATTTAAGGGCGGTCGGGGAGAGGCTCAGGGGCGTTTGGAAGAAGTCAAGGATCCTGAGTAAACTGCTTTGAGAAGAACTCCCTGTCTCGTTGCTCCTTTCTGTGGGTCGGGTCAGGTAGCAACACAATGGTATTCACAAGAACATCCACACACACACACACACACACATACACACACACACACACACACACACACACACACGAACACATTCATGCGCACGAATGTGACGCCTCGTATCATCAGAACGCCTAAGAACATGAAAGAGGAAGAGCTAGAGAGGCATGTGAAAAAGATGATGTCCTTAAACTGCCACAACGTGAAAAGCATGATTTAAAGTTTCTCAGGAGTCCCACCACCCTAAGTATTTGTTTCCATGCATATGTATGCACATGTACATGGCTTAAAGAAGGTAACACTGAAGTACTTGACAACTGATCTCACGAAGCGATTCATGGCCAGACCTCCAGAGGTTTGACTTGATAGCGTATATTTCCATTTTGATCCCTAGAGACACCTTCCTGTTCTTGTGTATTTACAGCCACTAGGGAGAAGGCTGGTGGCTGTGAATGAAGGCTGGTAAGATGGTTCCACAGCCCAAGCGCTTGCCTTGCAAACCTGAGGACCTTACTCCCATCCTGTGATAGGCTGACTAGACCTGGCACAAGGATTAACTTGTGCCACATTACCCATTGTCCTATGCACCCCTTGGGCATAACACAAGCAACCATCTGACCAACCCTAGGCATCTCAGGCTTTGTTTGCTAGGACGGCATGCTGGCTGCGCAGGCCACTCTCCTGCCTTCCATGCTTGGCTGCCTTGATCCAGGCTCAGCATGGATAGCTACTACAGTCAGGATCTCTAACTTGTGTTTTCATTCCTGCTTAGATGGACAAATGGCATATGCTGCCCCTTCCTGTCCACTCTGGAGACATGCTTTATCAACCCAACTGGCTGGTTCTGTGTGTCAACTTGACACAAGCTGGAGTTATCACAGAGAAAGGAGCCTCCCTTGAGGAAATGCCTCCATGAGATCCAGCTGTAAGGCATTTTCTCAATTAGTGATCAAGTGGGGAGGGCCCATTGTAGGTGGTGCCATCCCTGGGCTGGTGGTCTTGGGTTCTATAAGAAAACAAGCTGAGCAATGCAGGGGAAGCAAGCTAGTAACAACCCTCCATGACCTCTGCATCAGCTCCTGCTTCCTGACCTGCTTGAGTTCTAGTCATGACTTCCTTTGGTGATGAACAGCAATGTGGAAAATGTAAGCTAAATAAACCCTTTCCTCCCCAACTTGCTTCTTGGTCATGATGTTTGTGTAGGAATCGAAACCATAACGAAGATATCAATATACATGCATGATCCAGGTGCAGGGTATCATAAAGACAACCCAGAGTCTTTCAGTTGTCTCATGAACTTTGGCCAAGTTCACCCTACTCCCCTTTCTGCTCCCCTTTCTTCTCACCCTGCCTACTCCTGTTCATTTTCTTTCCTCAGTTTAACCTTCTGTAGTGGGAGGACTTGCTGCTCCTTGAACTGATAGCTGGGTGCATTGTGAATGAAATTGCCTGCTCCGGTTTTAATGGAGCTGAGTGGAAGATAGTAGAATTCATTCATTTCAATCTAAGAAAGGGAAATGTACCCCTTTTGGGGAGACATAAAGTTCTGGCCTCACTGATATCAATGAATAAAATTTACTCTTGTAGAACCACATGAAAATTACGTGCAAAACCAACTAAAATTACATGTTAAGACAACTGAAAAGGAACTGCTAAGAGCCGTGTGTGAGGTGGGTGATTTATGTTGCATTTATTAGAAATTAGGGATTGTAAAAAGGTATTAAACAAAATAGTGCTTTAAACCAGCTCAGCCAAGTAACACATGACTTAACCGCAGCTTAGGCAGTCTTGATTATATTTCTTCATAGAGATAGTAAATATGTATCCAGCTTTGTGGGTTTTATTATGATAGTCTCTTCAACAATTTGGGTTTATCCTCAACATATAAATGTGTGTGGGTAAATCATTCAAGTCACCCGTGATTTGGTCTCATGCTTCAATAATAAGTACTTTGGTATGTTCTGTCCCCCTTCACCCATCCCTCCTGCTCTCTCTTTTTGAGGCAAACTTGCCCCTCTCTGTTGAACCTATATGGAATATTTAGATAGCTTAAAGCATATACACACATGCATTCACACACAAACACACATACACACAAACACACACACAAACACACACTGCACTTTGGGAGAGCAGGGGGTAGACACATGAGAACACAGCCTTACCTGTGCCCGGTTGTTATTTGGAGTTAAGAGTAAAATACCCAAAGTAGAAAAGTACATAGCAGTAAATTCAATTAAGAATAAAGATGCCTCGTGGTGTGTGTATTCATGGACAAGTAACTTAGTGGTTTTATTTTAAGACCACAATGGGGTAAGTATGTTAAAAAGTGACTAAAAGAATGTAGAGAAGTCGCAAAAGAGAGTTTCCAATCCTCTGGGCTCTCTATGTGCTTCATTGGAGAGTTCAGGGTTGTATTTCCTGGATGAACAGACAAGAGAATAGAGGAGCCTACAGCCTGTGAGCATGAGTTGATCCAGATGACTGTCCCAAGCTGGTTCCCATCAGTTCTTTCCTCAAAGCATACAGAGAGGACAGAGGTAGCCCTGCACTCTCCAGACTTACCCACTGCACAAATCTCATCCTATCTGTGGGAGGCACTCCACAGATGTCTTTGCAATGTACAGAATGTGCTTTCCCCCATCTAGATTCAGTCATGGTGTTGTGTAGACCCTGTCATCAAATGATAGGACTCAGGGTTCTAGAGTTGCCTGTCTCTGTAGGTGAAATCAAAAGGTTTTTTTTTTTTTTTTTTTTTTTTTTTTGAGAGCAACCCCAGGGCCCTATCTCAAAAACAACAGAGATTATTTTTGTCAACCAAGCAATGGCTTCACAAAATATATTGTCCATCCTCCAAACACTCTCTTTCTGTCTGTCTCTGTCTCTGTCTCTGTCTCTGCCTCTGCCTCTGCCTCTGCCTCTGCCTCTGCCTCTGCCTCTGCCTCTGCCTCTGCCTCTGCCTCTGCCTCTCCATCTCTCTGTACCTCCCTCACCCCCATGTATATGTATGTGTGTGTGTAGATGGAACCCTAGTTGTTCCTTAAGGGGCATCTGCCTTATTTTTTGAGACTTTTGAGCCTCTCAGTTACCTGTACATTGGCATCCATGGAATCTGAGGAATGAACCTGCATCCAGTCCCTATCACCAGGGTTACAAGGACATATTTACTACCGCCCTGCCTGGCTTTTGACATATGTGTACCAAGGAACAAATCCCAGATCCCCATGCTTACACTTTACAAATGGAGCTATCTCCTCAGCCCCTGACTGACTTCTTCATTCAGCTAGACATGTCTGCTAGGACAGAGCTAAGTGAGAGCAGCTGAGATGAGCTGGGATCATCAAAAAGAAGAATATCTTCCTAGTCACCTCGCCATGGAGAACTGTAAATGAAAGAGACACTGTGGTTAGTCCATAGGAGAGCAATCTGTAGAGAGAACAACAGAACTTCACCTAAGCCATCCGGTGAGGTGGACAGCTACTACATAAGGTCTTAGCAGAAGCCTGCATTGCTAGATGTATCCAGTTTCTGGGAGAGTACACAAGGCGCTGAGCTTTAGTCAAGGCTGTTCTTTTCTGAGCAGCTGATAATGAGTGTTTAGTTTTTACTTTACTTTTTGTCTTCCTTCCTTCCTTCCTTCCCTCCTTCCCTCCCTCCCTCCCTCCCTCCGTCCTCCACCTCTCTCTGTCTTCCTTCTAAGACACAGCAGGAACTCACATGCTTCACTCTTCCCCCTCTGGTTGATTCTCAGCCAACTTTATCAGGCTCGGGGATGCTCACTGCTCCTGCTTTACTGCAACACCATGCACCAGAAGTGCTGTCTATTAAGGACACCTCAGTCCATTATCACCAAAATGTATTTTAATGAACTAATGAATTATTTTTAAAAGCAAACCCACTCAGTCACAGGGGACAAAAAGCATCAAGGAGCAGGTAAAGAGATCCTACCTGGTGCAGAAATCACAGTCCTGGATCTCCCGAGGTCCCTTGGGCCTGTTCCTTTCCAAGTCTTGGGTTTTATTTAGACATATGAAGTAAGCAATGGTGGACAGCTTAGAAAACCTGCTCACACTTCCAGGAAGCTCTCCCACTGTTTCAGTATTTCTTCCTTAAGTTTTCAAACTTCACATCTGGCTTTTGTTTATGGCTCAGGAGTTCATCTGTAAAATGAGTTAGTGTCTTAACCAGCACAGGATGCCACATCTTGGCTAAGGAGGCAATGCATACATGACTCAAAATATTTTTGAATATTAAAAAAAAACTATCGAAACCCAACTTTCTTCTTGTTGCTTAGAAAGCTGCTGAGCACTGTGCTCTATGGCATGTAGGGCATCATACTCTGCTAACTTGTGTCTCTCAGCTCTTTCCTAGCCTGAGTCGAATCCTATCTCCACTCTGGATCTCTAGACACATTGAGGGGTATTTTTGAGCTTGAAATGAATCATATGTTTCAAACATCTAGAGATTCAAGGACCACAAGGAGGTTCTTAAAGGTCTCCAGTTCTAAATCACCGACTTCTCTGTCTATTGGTCTTCTGGAACCTACGGGTTTCCTTAGATATGGGCACTGGTCACAACAGAATATCATCAAGGATTGTTCTGTTTCTGGGTTGTCCTTTTCATGTTAGAGACAACTCTCTAACACACACACACACACACACACACACACACACACACACACAAACACACACACACATACCATTTGCACTGTCCTGACTCTATTGAACATGAACTTATCTTTTACTGTCTGTTGGGTTTTTATAATGGAGCACTGCCTCCTCTCTTAGACTATAAGAGATTGGCTGACTTCCCCAATGAGGCATCCTTTGGGACTACTGGTCTACCTCTTCCCTGGTCTTACCATTCAGGGAATTGAGAGTAACCTTAGCTGTGTGGTTTGGAGGCAACACATAGGAAACAAGCTAGTCTCAGTGGTGACTATAGCATAGTATGATACTATGTGAGTGAGCTTCTAAAGGCACAGTGGTGATGGTGGTGTTCTTTTTTAGTGAGACATTTAGATGCTAGACATGATAGAAGTTGTGGATCCAAAATTACTAAAAGGGTACTTGTCTCAGTTTAGATTGTGACTTGAAACTCATGTTAGAATGTCATTTTTCTTCCTTCAAGGGACACTGAGCACTGACCACAGCAAGCCCTCCTGAACTGTACTTTAAACATAGGAACATTTTCTGGAAACATCTTTGGTCTCGAGATATCTTTGACTCTTTTTCAGTTGTGTGCATTGTTAAAATTCTTCCAGAAAGGGCTGAGAGAAATGAAAATAATACAGATACTGGGACACATAAGGCTATGAAAATAGAATATCAAATAGACATTCATGCCATTCTGAGCAGCCAGTTCCCACACAGAGTCAGGAATTTCCACCAGATTTGTTCACAGCTGACCTCTATCATCTATGTCCATCTGTATACATATGCATTTACACCCGTATGTATGTGCACCTACATGAACGTGCACATGTATGTGTGTATATATGTATGGAGGTATATACATATAAACACACAGAAAAACAGAATTTCAAGAGCTGTTAAAACATTTTATTACATTTATTTATTTTATTCCAGGAGCTGTTGCACCTCAAGGCACACAGGTGACAGACAGAAGACAATCTGCAGGAGTCAGTTTGTGCTTTCTACCATGTGAATTCTGGGGAGCAAACTCAGGTCATTGGGCTTGGAAGCAAGTGGCTTTATCCTCTGAGCTGTCTCTCTGCTCCCCAAAGGACATTTTTTAGCAGTAAGATTCAGAGATGTCTGAGTTGGATGTGCCTGCAATGCATACAGGACTCAGAATATTTTTGAATATTCAAAAAAAAAAAGCAGCCAACAAAACCAGACTTCCCTCTCAGAAAGGTCTTTTTATTTTTATTTTGCATTTTGTAATTCTACTAAGTGTAGTTACCCAGCATCCAAGGTCAGCCGAACTGAGAAAACAGAACAAAAACACACAGAAGGGTGATTTCTCAGAAGGAAATGGCAGCATTCATGTCCATAGAAGCAAACTTTAATCCTGCGGCTGAGAGGGGGAAACACAATGGCCGCATGGGGCTAATGGAGAATTCCCGGCTCTATTCTTCCCTGAAATATTTCATGGATGCATTCATCGCTCTTTCTCTTCAGAATGAAAGCAATAAAACAAACGAGAGACCTAATCTTTAGTTCAAATAAATGAAAAGAAATTGAAATCCACTTCATTCCCTGAGAAAGAGGAAGAATACAAATGAGGCGCATTGTGAGGTTTCTGGAAAGGAGCGATGCACCACAGCTGTAGGAATGTGGCCTGACAGCCTCTGTCTGTCAGCGCCATTAGCGGGGAGATCTGCTCAGGAAGGTTCCATTTTGTCTGAAAGGGTGAAGTCCTGCTGCAAAGACTTGAGTGTGTGATGCACAGGGCAAGAGTGCAGTCAGATTTTTTGCTGTCTTGGTCCTGACTCCCCATCTGGTGTGTGTGTGTGTCTGTGTGTGCGCGCTCGCGTGCGCATTTAAGTGTGCATGTGTGTGTGTGTGTGTGTGTGTGTGTGTTTGTGTGTGTTTGTGTGTGTGCATTTAGATGTACCTGTGTTGCATTTGGTGTGTATGTGTGTGCATTTAGGCGTGCATGTGTGTGTATATGTGCACATGTGTGTGTGTGTGTGTGTGTGCGCACTTAGGTGTGCATATATGCATGTATGGAGGCCAGAGATTGATATCAGGTTTCTTCCTCAACCATTCTCCAGCTTCATCTTTGAATTAAGTTCCCTCACTAATGAGTCTGACTTGTTGACCTTGGAATCCTCCTGTTTCTACCTCCCCAAAGCATGGACTGTGTGCTCACTGTGTGCAGCGTTTTTTTACATGGATACTGGGGAACCTGAGCTCAGGACCTCATTCTTACATGGCAAGTACTTTACTGACTGAAGCATACACACACCTTACTCCATCCTCCTCTGGCTTTAAAGAATAACTCTGAGCAACAGCTTCACTCTGCTCACTGGGGAGTGAGCGTTGCTGTCCAATGGCCTGGACAGAGCACTTGCCCAAAGTGCACCCTGGAAACCATCAATATTCTTTATATGCATCCATCTTTACTGGCTGGATGTATAGAGTTCAGGAAGGCACAAACACTTACAAGAAAAAAAGAAAAGAAAATTTGTGATTTAAGATTCCAGGCTGTGGCAGCCACATTTTTCTCCTTTTGTTTCTTCCTCTGTTTTTGAATGAGTGAGTATGGTGAATGCATTTGAATGTGCTTGGTACATGCATGTGAGTGTATATTGTGCATGCATGTATACATGGTACATGCACGTGAGTATGCATGGTGCATGCATGTGTGTGGTGTATGCATGTTAGTGTGGATGGTGTATGCATGTAAGTGTATGTGGTACATCTATGTGAGTGTGTGGTAATGCATGTGAGTGTGTGTGGTACACACGTGTGTACATGGTACACATGCATGTGAGTGTGCATGCTACATGCATGTGAGTGTGATGCATGCATGTGAGTGTGCAGGTGTGCAGATATGCATGTGTACATGTGGATCCAGAGGAAAGCCGTGGATGTCTTCCTCTAATCTCTCTGCTTTATTGCCTTGAAACAGTCTCTCACTGAACCAGAAACTGGGCAGTCAGAGAACTTCTAGGATCCTCTTGTCTCTACCTCCCATTGCTGGAAGTGTAACACATGAATCTATGCCTACCTTTATGCTGGTGTTGGGCATTCAAACTCAGCTTCTCCGGCTTATTCAATAAGTGCTTTTACACTCTGAGCTAACTGTGCAACCCTGTGGCTGTCATGTTGACTTCCTCCCCAAGTCCAGACAGAGAGGCATGTGTGTTAGTGTCCATAATTTTCCCTCTCACTGTGCTCCCCCCTGTTCTCACCAGACTGAAACTCATCTATTGATGTCTGCAGACAAAATGTGTTTAAAATTCATTGCTGTAGATCACTTAGATAATCATGTTGCATGCACAGAAAATCCATCTCAAACCCATGCATCATTTGCATGTCCTCCTGAAGAACATGCTCCTTTAAAGAGCTTCATGTAGTGTCATGCAAAGCATGGAATCATATCTAGGAGGTCACTCACGCTGGTGACCCACTGATAGGTGAGGAGTGTCCCCTTGGCACGTGTATTATTTTCCCAGCCCTGTCTGACACATTGTGCCCTAGGAGTAGCATCTCGGGACTTGGGCTGTTCAGTAACTGAGTTAGAATGAGCTGGACACTCAAAGTTAGAATGGCTCATCCCCAACTGGCTACTTCAACAAGCTTTTATGTAGCGAAAGGGAATAGGGAACGAATTATTAAAAGCCATCATGTATCAAAAGAAAAATGAGCTGAGAACTAGAAAGCAAAAGTTCATTTTAAAAGAAAGATTTTTTTTAAGTGTTTCTTACAAGCTTGGAAAGGGCATTCTAAATAGAAAGTGATATTACAAAAGGAGCTGTCTTCATGAGTTCAGCCTGCTGTTAGGAAGAATCCTGACAGGTTAACAGGCACATGTAGCTCTTCGTTCTGCTGGCTGGGAAGCCACCAGCAGATNGCACACAAACACTCAGAGTCCAAACACAGGTTCTGGATGTTGACCTTTATTCTAGGCTCCACCCCACAGTAACATCCAGGTGTGCCTGATTCATTATAAAATGGGTTGCTTGACCACTTCTCACTCTCTTGATCTTGTTCTTCTTACTCCTTCCCTCTCCCCTGTCTGTACCTTCTATCCCCATTCCCCTCTTTCCTCTATCTCCATGTGTTCATGGCCGGCCTCTCCTCCTCCTCCTCCTCCTCCTCCTCCTCCTCCTCCTCTTCTTCTTCTTCTTCTTCTTCTTCTTCTTCTTCTTCTTTTCTCTCTCTCTCTCTCTCTCTCTCTCTCTCTCTCTCTCTCTCTGCCTTTCTCTGTCTCTACTAACCCCTCAACTACCCTCCCCATGCCCCAAATAATCTCTATTTCATACTATACCCATGGAGTTGTGGCTGGTACCACAGGGGGAAGGAATGCCTCAGCATGGGCCTGCAGAGAGGCACCTTCTTCCCTCACACCATACCATGTTTCCACCAAGCATATCCCTGGCTTCTTTTTCTTTTTCTTTCTTTCTTTTTTTTTCTTTTTTTTTATAAGACACAACACTGAAGGATACAAATACGCAGTCTGTCACAGAGATGGATAACACACTTTAGACTACAACATGTTCACCATATAAAAGATGAAAGACAACAGCAATGAGATAAATAAGAAAGAGTAAGACAGCTGCATTCTATTGACAAGACGGAGTGTTAATGGCCATCATATGTAAGTTCACTCACTGACACAGTCAGAGAGAATGAAAGAGCTCGGGCTATGAATGGTCAATCCACAACGGGATACAAGGAGCAAGGAGAGAAAGCTCTGTCTTGGCAGTTACCAAAGAAATGCAAATCACAGCTGTACCTGTAACCACCTTCTCTCTGTTCAAGAACTTTTAAAAGGATGAATCCCAGCAGGGCCCACGGCAATATTGTCACCATAAGAGTCTCACATCACACACACACACTCACAAATGCATGCATGCATGGGCACACATGCACACACACATAGATACACACAGAGACACAGACACACATGCTCACTCACAAATGCACACACACACACACACACACACACACACACACACACACACACACCCAGGAAGAGTAAAGGGAAGTTGTGCTCATGTTTGTGATACTTGGATCATGGCAGCCCTCCTGTAGCCAGCAGTGGCGCTAGAGAGCACCATCACTAGACTGGGGGAAGCTAGGAAGTGAAGGACTCGGGAAGCGTCAAACATTCGTGCAATGCATTTTGATTTTATCCATTCACTGCTGTCTACTTCTGGCTTCTCCTAGTGCTCCCACTGTCTGCTTAAGCATATATGTTAGGACCGAGGAAAAGTCTTGAAGCTGACTTCACCCTAAGACTTTCATTTCATAAGGACTATATTAGTTGCATTTCGTAAAGACTATATTAGTTGAGATCTATGTTGCTGTGATAACAAACTGACATAGCTGGGACCCACTGGCCTTGGAGAACTTGATTTGAGATATGGCTTTTACACCAGGAACAAGACTCAAACCCACAGACCAGATCACAGTATGGCCATTGCTGTAGTCTTCATGTGTAGTCTTACCTCAGCAGCAAGGCAGGGCCATGGTACAGAGTAGCCCTGGAATATCACAGGGACCAAGATGCAGACACATGGGTGAGAAGTTTGCTGTTGTTTCCAAAACTGAACATTTAAGAGATCCCTTGTAAATATGAAACTGCTTCATTTTATAGAGTTGCATTTTAATAGATGTGTGCTTTCTTTGTGCCATGGGATGGCTTTCATATCCATCACGAGAAAAGGAGGAAAATTTTCAATTTTTTAAAAGCTAACTTTCAGTCCAGTAAGTATTAGTTGAATCAGCCCACATGGACTTTTTGGATTCTTCTAAATATTATTTTAATGCAAAGGATCCTCAGACCAAAATACTTGGTCACAACAAATAAAGACATACTTAAATCATACTTAATTCATCTGTTGACATGTCCCATATTTGTATGATGGATTCTAATCATGTGATCCACAATTTCTCCCTCTAACTTCCCCTAGTATTTATCATTCTTCTTTCTAATTTAAACATACACCTTTGAATGGAAAAAATGTTTTACCAGTGATTACAGCCTATGGGTTTTATTTAATAATGACTGTACTAGTTAGGATTTCTACTGCCATGGTAACACGCTGGCCAAAAGCAACCCTGGGGAGGGAAGGGTTTACTTTATCTTACATCCCATCATCAAGAGAAGTGGACAAGAGTTCAAGACCAGGTCCTGGAGGCAGAAACTGAAACAGAGGCCATGGAGGAGTACTGCTTACTGGCTTGCTTCCAGGATCACACCCAGCCAACTTTTTTATACACCTCAGTTCCACTTGTCCAAGGATGGTACCAATCACAGAGAGCAGGACACTTTAACATCAGTTAGAATTTGAGAGAACACCCTATAGACCACTTTGCCCTCTAGGTCCCTTCTGGTTAAGGTAGTAGCTTAGCACTGCAGCCTGCTGAAGTCTAGGGTAGTGTAGGTGGGATATCATCCCCTCACATATTGACCACTTACAGACACTGAGCATGCCTCTGGCTGACTCTAAAGGATCACTCCAGTTCCCAGCGATTGCAGAGACTCTAGGACAGTTGAAAATTGTCTTGATTTCATTAGAATTCTTAGATGTTGATGACACTCTTCTCATTAAAATTTTCCTCCTAGGCCCATCCCAATTCCATCTCAAGCATTTGAAGCCTTGGCTGAGATGCTGCATTCCACAGAGAGAAAAGCAAACAAACCTCTGGGAGCCATCGCCATCCGGAGGGAGAGTTGGTCAGACTGGCAGCACTGGGAATGTATGAGTCTGTGCCTAGATACAAAGTTAATATCTAGATGTAATTTGGATAATGAGTTGCCTGCTATCCATTAAATTACCACATGCCGTTATTAGACTCTGTTGATAAAGCCTTTTAATTTCACAACACCATGATTCCCTATGGATGCAGAGGAAAAGGACAGAATGTTAGCTTATTGAAAACAGTAAGGAGGAGGAGGAGTCTGAACTACAGCCACTGGGGACTTTTCCCAGCGCAGACATAAACATCATGATAGCAGTTGGTCTTCATTCACAACTCTACATCTGGCACACTTCTGTATTTACCTCGTGCGACTGAGAAAGGCTCAGAGAGGAAGTTTGGAAAATACAAGTGATTAAGAAGTGTGAGATCTGGACAAAAGACAGATAGTTTGTCATGGAGAGCATCAGGGAGCCTTCTAGCTCTTCCTTAGGTTCAAAGGTGAGCATAAGGAGGAGAGTGGCAGTGGGGATCTCTGTACAGAGCCTTCGAGACCATCATCTTGACAGAGGGGAGAATACAAAGTTGTGTGTTACCTGGGTACTGGAATGATAGTGACTTGATTATGACAATTGCACTGTGGGACCTGCTATTCTGTGCTTTGATCTCCAATGAGGTCAAGCAGATATTCAAAATCCCTTTGCGGGGGGAGCTAACACACACATGATAGGAATAATATTTGTTTTGCTCCCCAAGGATGTCTACTTTCTAATCCCCCTGAATAGATGCATGCTGCCTTATTGGCCAAAGATGCCTTTGTATATGACGGGGCTAGGAACTCTGAGATGGGACACTACTGCACATAGGTGGGACCATGTAATCGCACAGGCTGGTTTAAAAGGGAAGGGGAGGCAGAAGGAAAAGTGGGGTGGGTGAGGTCAGAATCATCAGGGAAAGACTTGTTTATCTGTTGGTGTCTTTGAAGACTGAGGAGGGGATGAGAAGCCAAGGATGAGGTGAAGTAGAAAGAAGCAGGGATCTCCCTCAGAGCCTTTAGAGTGAATGCAGTTCAGGCTGCACCATGGCCGTAGCTAAGTGGCCAGTCAGACCTCAGATTTATAGAATATATTTGCATTGTCTCGCACCACCAATTTGGTGGTCACTGGCTGTAGCAGCATAGAAAACAAATTTACTGTAAGCAGAGTTGTTGGAATCAAACCAACAGAAATGGCGAATTCATAATATGTGGCCCACTAAATATTCATAAAGAAAGACCCTAATGGACCT
Organism: Mus minutoides; assembly: GCA_902729485.2. NCBI lineage: Eukaryota > Metazoa > Chordata > Mammalia > Rodentia > Muridae > Mus > Mus minutoides. The sequence goes on from LR750690.1 coordinate 173,708, forward strand.
TGGGCTTCTGTTACCAAGTTCTTTAATTTCATGTTTCCAAGGCCAAAGGGAGCTGGGGCTTGATTTTAGATTCAGAAAACAAGTTTGACCTGGTGGCCTCCTGTGAATAAAAACAGCTACTCAGGAGGCTGAGACAGGAGGGTTGAAGTTCAAATCCTGCCTGAGCTCTGGAGCAAATTCAAGGCCAGACTGAGCAACTCAGCAAGACCTTGTTTCAGAAGTAAAGAAGGTGGTTTAAGTTTGGAAGGTATATTATAGTAGGTTCTTAGCATACGCTAGTCATGTTCAATGCTTAGTACCCTGCCCTACCTACAAAGGTTCTGAGGGACAGGGAGATGGCTCTGTAAGACTACACAGGCTTGGCAATATGGACTTGGATTCCCAGAACTCACATTAAAGAAAGTCAGGTGGTGTGGTGGTGTAAGCCTGAGATCCCAGTGCTCCGGAGAAGATGGCACGGAGCTCTTTGGGCAGGTAATCTTTCTGAATGTAAGTGTGACACTCAGTGAGAGACCTTCCTTGCCTCTAAATAAAAACAAGGTGGAGGGCTATAGTGGAAAAACCCAGCAGCTCCTCTGGCCTCTACACTCACGTGCATGTATGTGACCCCCCTCCCCAGGAATGCACACACCCTCCTGTATTCCATCCTATTCCACCCAAGTTTCTAAAAAAATAAAAAAAAAAGAAGCATTTCCCAGTTTTGAGACATTGTATCAAAGTTGAAGGGATAATTATGTATCAATGTCTTTGATCTCCTGCAACTGTGTTCAGAAAGGACAAGATAACAAACTGGACAGAAAATCGCTATTTCCATACCTCTATCTTCCTTGAGCCAGACTTTGGTGTCTTTATCAAAATCAATTAGACTTTGACTTCAGAATCTTTGTGATAGATTTTCATTTGTAATATATTCCCCTGGAATGAACCCTCACTTTCATTTCTCTGGGAACTAAGCAGGCTAAACCTTTATTTTCAAGAGTAGCAATGATTTTCTTAAATAAAAACACTTTGCAAAACGGAGGGTACAAGATTGTGGAGGGATGTTCTATCCCTCATTTCCGTGGTGGTTAGTTCTATAATGGCTCATTTTGATAAGTGATCATTGCAATTTATCTCAGAGCTCTGCGTTTCTCTCAGAGCTTTCCTCGGAACCTCAAGGACACTGTGTTACTAAAACTCTTATTTTCCCCTCCAATAGCTGTATAGATCTACTGCTCTCTGATGAGATTTGGGAAACATTTCAGCTTTTTTATTCTTAAAAAATATTTTCCTTTATTGCCCTTCGGTTTCTAAAAATAGGCTGGAATTAAATGTCATGTACCTTTGGAATTCGTTTTACAAACATACTTGGTAACTAGGAAACTCACATTGTCATTATTTGTAATCCAGAAACTATTTCCATGGCAACCGGTATAAGGTCACAATTATGGAATACCGGTGGAGGCCAGAGACTGTTGAAGAATTTGCCTAAGAGGAAGGCTGGCTTGCAGGAAGTGGTGGCTGACACCCCAACTGCCCACTGCTCCTGCCCCAGCTCCATTTATGCTGTTGTGATAAAACTATGCTTTTGTGATAAAAACTGTGATCAAAATCAACCTGAAGGAGCAAAAGTGTGTTCAGCTCCCAGGATATAGATTCATCCAGGGAAGCCAGAGAAAAAAGTGTATTTCAGCTCCCAGAATGAAGCTCTCATCCAGGGAAGACAGTCCAGGAACACAGGCACAGGGACATGGAAGCAGAAACTAAAATAGGCCAATGCTGCTTGCTGGCTTGCTTCTGGTCCACGTTTGTGTTCCTTTCTTATACAGCCCAGGCTGACTGACTGTCTAGGGATGGTATTGTCCATAGGGAGCAAGCTAGGCTCTTCTGTATCAATTAAAAATCAAGAAAACACCCCATCGATGTGCCCACAGGCCAGTGTGGTGGGCCACTCATCAACTGAGGGTCCTCTATCAAAGGACAGCCAGTCTTAGCTGTCACAAATGAATCAGTGCGGCAAGATCTCAGTGATAAGACAGAAGGCACATCCCAGACCATTTAGTCATGTGCCAGGGTCCACAAGGCCGAGGAGTTGCACCATCTCACCCACACTCACTCTCTAGGATGCAGCTGAGAGGCGGCGGGCAGCCTCTCTCTGATATTTGGCCTGGTTCATACAGAGACTGTAGCGTCCCAAAGCTAGACTGGAAAGAACCTGAGCATAGGCCTGCAGGAGGAGTTCTGGTCCTCTGTTCTTTCTGAAATACCAAAAAAAGGTAGAAACAGACCTTCCAGGGCCAGTATCCACCTAATCTGAGATTATACAGGAGACACAAGGCAAGTGAAGGTCAGAGGTCAGAGGTCAGGGGTCAGACACTCAGCAAAGGCTTAGTCTTTCCTTCTTTCCAAATGTGTGAAAGACTTGACTCATCTTAATACATTTGTAATCAAAAGCAGAATCTTTGGTGTATGGTGATTTGGAGAGGAGGAACAGGGTTGTTTTCTTAAAGTGAGGTTTCTCTTTGTAGCCCTGGCTGGCTGTGACCTTGTGGTGATCCTCCTGTTTCTCCCTCTCTAGCATGCGATTAAAGGTGTAGCCACTTCCTCAGTTGTCATGTGAATCTTGAGAATGAAACTCATTAAAGTAATTCTATGATGGTAATAAATGACATGAGCTGCATGTCTTCAGAACTGAACTCAGGGTTAATCCTATTGTCGCCCTGTCCCTGTTAGGATTCACTCTCTACCATAATTCAGTGACACGGGGCTCAAGGTGGCTGCACAGCCACGCACAGCCCCACCAAACAACAGAGACTAGTTTGCTCCATGCGTCTGCAAAAGGGGAGGCAGACTCTCTCTCAGGTCACAGTAAGCACAAACTGAAGGGTGATGCTGCTCTTCCCCAACAGACAGAAGACCCTAACAGCAGTGTGAGAAAGAATGGAATACAGACCTTCATTAGGAACTGCACACAAGGTAGGTATTCCCGTGGCAGGATAGTCCAGGCAGGTCCCACGTTCCTGCTTGGCTTTGCTGCTTTCTGCTAAAGTGGGCAGAAGGAAGAAGTACCACACAGAACTGTATGAAACACTGAATAGACAGGTCCTCAGCTGCTGTAAGACCAGCTCCAAGGGCTGTCCCAGATGTTTACTTAATAAAACCGTCCTCCCTGGGCAACAGAGAAAAGTCTAGGGCAGGGGTTCTCAATTCTAATTCTGTGATCCTTTAATACAGCTGCTCATGTGTGACCCCCAACCATAAAATTATTTTGTTACTACTATATAGCTGTAACTTTGCTATTGTGAATTACATATATTATGAATCATACTATAAATATCTAATTTGCAAGATATCTGATATGAACCCCCTGTGAAAGGATCATTTGATCACCAAAGGGGTCGCAACCCACAGACTGAGAACCATTGGTCTATTGGGAGGCAATTCTGAGTGCTGTTGAATTATCAAGAACCTCACAGCCTTATTGTACTGTGCTGATGATCAGGTAGGCACAGAAACATTCTTCCGCAAGAGTTGATTAGCACAGCTTTCTTCTAGCAGGGAACAGACACAAAATCCTACACAAAGAGTCTACAATCCTACACAAGCTGCAGCAGTGCCTGGTTGCTGATGACATTCGGAAACAGGCTTCCCTGTCCTTCACACACTCTTTTCTGAGCAGGTAACCTGCAGCCAGCTTCTGATTCATAGACCTAATGCAGATACTTTCTGTACCTCTTCCTTCCTGTAGGCTAACTGCCTCCGAATTCTGCCTAAAGGAACCCTTGTAAACAGATGCAGTATAGAGCCATTCTGCCCATCAAAGACTTTTGCTGTTGTTTTTAGCTTACTGGAAATCAATCCTTGTTTTGTTTGTTGTTTTTAGTTCATTGTTTTGAACCAAACAGGAAAGGAACCCTTGTGATTGCAAGACTAATTTCTGTAGTCGTGGAAACAATCCTCCTCAGAGGAGGCTCCTCTTGTGAGGAATAGGAGCCCCCGTCCTTCTCCACAAGGCAAGTGGTGTTGCTTTAAATTCTCCCTTTTCATCTTCTAGGAAATCCTCCACTTTGAATATTTGCTTTGTTATTTTTAATTGTGTGTTTGTGTGTGTGTATGTGTGTGTGTGTCTGGAGCGCTCCAGCATTCCAAACCATTCATTTTAAAATGAGGTATCATCATGGGCCTGACAGGGGATGGGGGGGCAGGGCACAAATAACAGGGGGCTTTTAAAGGGGCATCAGAGACCACACATCCTCAGTCAGTTCTGTCGTGTTATGCTTCTGAACACACAACAACTTCTGTAATAGTGTCATTGCACTACACACACTTCAAATAGCAAACTACTTCCTCTCTGTGTGTACTTAGGTTACAGAAGTTAGTGACTGTTGCTAAGTAAGTTGTGAAAAGTTTGCTATCAGAAGAGTTTAATTTTCTGCTGTTTCCTATAGACATGCACAAAGTGACGTTTATTATTTCAAAAATAGATGTTAATCCCAGGGTTAGAGAGATGACTCAGTAAGTAAAAGCTCTTTCTGCTCTTCTAGAAAACCAGAGTTTGGTTCCCAGCAGCCACATTGGGCAGCTAACAACTGTCTACAGTTTTAGTGCTGGGAGAATCCAATGCCCTCTTCTGGCTTCTAATGGCACTGTACACACACACACACACACACACACACACACACACACACACCTTAAAAAAAGCTAATCTATCATTTTCATTTATACAAATTATGTGCAATAACTAAAGACTAATTCTATTCCTTGACCTTAAAAATAATTTATATTTATCTCTTCAGTGTGTTTAAAAGTCTTTTGTCTTCAGTATATGTGAAAGTTTTTTAAAGGCTATTTTTAATAGTAGGGGGTGTCTATTTCAGTTTTGATATATTTTTAAATAGTAATAATTTTCATAATAATCCAGAGTTAACTTTATAAAGAAAGTAAACTCTTGCATTTGTTCCTAAGTATGTGGGCTGCTGTGTCAACTGTCCTGTGTCTTGCCTGTGACCCTCTTGGGGCATCTCAGCAGAGCTCTCATGATGCTAGGGTAGGGCAGCGTTTTGTTTAGATTCATGGATCTAGACAAAATATAGGTTAAGACTCATGCATTCGCCCAGTCCAGGGGGTAATTACATACAGCTCAGGAATGAAGCACCAGAGGCCAGCAAGTCCACCAGAATCTGCAGTGGGAGTCAAGTCTTATCAGGGAAGCATGAGGTAAGATGCTTTAGGAAGCTGTGAGAAGTTTTGGAAACTCAAGAAAAGAAGACGACTCCATCTCAAGTGAGAATCAGACTCAGGAAGAAGGTTCTCAACCAAGATGGAAGAATGTGGGATACTCCCTAGTAGGGAAAGTGGAATGAGCATTTCAGGTAAAAATAAATAAATAAATAAACAAACAAACAAACAAACAAACAAACAAACCTACAGACAAGCCAGAGAGCACAGGAAGCCAGTAGGAGTGGGAGAGGAAGACTGGAAAAGCTGTGGCCAGTGGCTGCTCGACATGACCAGTGGGATGGCTAACCTTGATCTTCAGCTTGTGTGTTCATATGTATTTGTGGGTTTCTTGTGGGGCTGTGCATGCACAGGTCTGTATGTATGTGTGGAGGCCAGAGATCAACACTGAATACCTTCCCCAAGAGCTCAGCTTATGTATGTCTGTATGTATGTGTGGGTTCAGGCTGTTCATGTATAGTATGCACCCCAAGAGCTCTCTACATTATTTTTGAGGCAGGGTTATCTCACTGAACCTAGAGCTCATTGACTTGGCTAGCTGGCCAGTGAGTCCTGGAGAGCACCTATCTTTACCCTACCAGCCCTGATGCATAGGAGTAAGAAGGTCATATCGATGGGCTGTGTCTTCCTGTATTTCCTGCCTCTGTTTTATGGCTAAACCCTCCGCAGCAGGAAAATCAACATAACTGGCCTCATGGAAAGCTTCAGGCTGTAATCCAGGATGTCAGGAATACTGAAAAGGACAAGTAAAATACTGGCCATCAGATGCTTGTGACTGAGCAGCGATGGGGATGTTTTGGCTTTGGGGAGTTACATCGGGGAGAGGCAGACTGTCTAAGGTGTGAGCGAGGTGGGATGGTTGTATAAATCACAGAAACAGAGACAGCTGCGTGGAGGAGTGACATGAGAAGAGAAGACAGGAACAAATGGTGACAAGGTCTCAGGGGGACAAGGAAGGAGGTGGCAGTGGGGAGGGTGACATGCAGCAGCTAGGGTGAGGGTCTCACAGGAAGGTCAGACTGGGCTTTTCCCATGCAACGATATCTGATCAAGTGGAGCATGCAAGCATCTCGGTGAAGAGCCTCACCGTGGTCCTCATGGCTGTGACCCACTCCAGGGGTTATCTGGCAAAGTCAGTAGAGTTTTGGGTGGCATGTGCTGATGGTATCTAAAGGGTAGGCTGAACATTGTGGACCGACATCCACAAGGCACAACTCCCTCCGTGTGATGGAGACTTAGCTGAGTCTGAACAGGAGTAGCAGTGAGCCAGAGGGAAGAAGAGGTGGAGGGTGGATGTTGGCCAAGTCCTGGGTCAGCGCTACCATCCAGGGAATGCACCGGGAAACCACGGCCAGAGGTTGCATTTCCCATGAAATCTGAGGTACAAAAAGATGAAATTTAGATTAGAAGTGAGACAGAGGAGGGACAGGAGCTTCCTGGAAGGGCCACGGAGCCATGGTTTTCGTGGCTTCGTTTTTTATCCTCACGAGCCCACTCAATATTTGGACTGTCTCTCTTCATATGAAACTTTTCTGCTCAGCACTTCCATGGGTCTCTGATTGGAAGCTCATGGCCCATGGAAGCTGTGATTTCTCATGTCATCTAGTACTAATATATAACAGGTACCTTGTACATAGGTATCCACTGCATTGCATGGAGAGCCTTGATAGGTTGAGGAGAGAACTAGAATAAAGGAGTAGGCAAAGCAAAAATGTCATCAGTTACTAAAAGAAAAGAGTAAAGTTCCAGGCCAAGGTCCTTCATCCGACCTTCAGACAATAGCATCAAGAAGTCCTATAGAACCCTCCAGGTATGGTTATAACTCCAGCACTTCAGAGGGAGGAAGATCAGAACTTCAAAGTTGCCCTCAAATGGGTCACATGTTACTCTGCCTCAAAGCCAAGCAAATATACCTGTAAAACAAACAAAGCTTCCATGAGAAAAGAAGACGAGGAGAAGTTGGAAGAGGAGGAGGAGAGGGAGGGAGAAGAGGAGACATTGCAGCAATGGGACTAAGTTCTTTGTCCTTGGTACTCTCCAGGTGCCGGGCACTGGGCTCCATGTTGCCTCTCCTGTAGCCTTCAGCCCTGCTCTGTCTTGGTGCTCTCACCAGACCTGTGAGAGAAGAAGACCGCTCTGCTTCATGTCACCCGAGAGAAGGACTGGCTCAGAGTAGATGCTTAACATGAAAGAATTAAGAAACAGGTTTAAGCAGTGCCTCAAGCAAACATGTTGTGGTTTGGAAAAGATCAAGGGACAAGCCGAAGCTCACAGAGCTGGTGGGGGACAAGAGCAACCCATTGCCAGCTCTGAGTGGCAGCCAGTCTGGCTCTGTCAGGCTCCTCAGTGTTTGCTGGCTGCTGTCTCCTGGGTCTGGGTGCTATTATAACTTCCCGGAGCTCCCCTCCACCAACCCTTCCCCTCACCCCCTCCACCTTTCATTGAGCAGGTGGCAGTGGCAATTTCCTTCAGCACACTTGAGTAAAGAGCACCTCGGTGTGAGGCAGGGCAGGCTGCATTTGTGAAATGACTGGGTGTGTGTTGAGGGATGCTCAAAAGCACACGCTCTCTCATTACACCTCCCGCATCTGCAACCTCAGCACTAACTACATTTTAAGTGGTCCAGGCCAAGGTCAAAGATGCAGTCACACGCTGGTCTTCCCAGCTAGCCAAGCTTGTTACCCTGAGTCTGTTAAGGTGATGTAAAGGGCAGGCTTGTGCAGAAAGTCTCTGTTGGCCCCTGTGCTATGACTGAGATGATGGACAGGTATCCTTTATATCTAATTTATAGGATTCTAATTACAGCCACAGTCATTACTGCGGCCCTTCCCCTCTGCTCACACCGAGGAGCACCTCCTTTTCTCCATCCTAGCCACTTTCTCTTATATCTTTCCTCCAAGTTAATTTCAATCTTTGGAGAATCCTTGCAATTTGCAGGTTTCTCAGAAACAACGATGTCTTCTTATGGGATGTTTATTGAAAACTTTCTCAATCCCCGGAGAGATTCAGTGCACTTCTAAGTGACAGTGGTCCAGGAAAAGCCATGCCAACCAGATTTGGTGGCTGGCACTGATCTGGGGAAAGTGAAGAGAGGAATCACCTACGAGACCTTGGTGTTCTTGGGGTGGAGGAGCTTGGTTCATGGGGTCAGTTGTCCTCTGAGTGTGACTTCTGAAGATGAACAGAGTGCCTTTTGTTACTCCAGTGGTTGGAGGAGAAAGCTGCCTCGGGTTCCAGCCACCCCAGGCACAGCCTTATACACAGGTCCTGGGAACGAACGCCCCTCTAAGATCCTCTATGAGGCACCAAGGGAGAGAGGAAGAAGAGGTGAGGCCTCTGGCATCCTGCAAGAGTGCCCGTCACTTCAGTTGGAAACCTATTGCTAAGGAGTATCTGATCATCACAGTACTTTTTCCTTCACCATGTCTTGAAAGGTTATATCACAATGCAGCACATTCGATTTTCTCAGAAGACTTATGAAATACAAGGAGTTGCTTCAATTTTCTGCTGAGGTGTCTGCTGAGGCTTGCTTTGTGACAGACTTCATGGTCGGTTTTGGAGAAGGTGCTGAGGTGCTGAGAAGAAGGTATATTCTTTTGTGCTTGCGTGAAAGGTTCTGTAGATATGTTAGGTCCATTTATAATATCTGTTAGGTTTATTATTTATCTGTTTAGTTTCTGTCTGGATGACCTGTCCATTGGTGATAATGGAGTGTTGGAATCTCCCACTAATAATGTGTGGAGTTCAATATGTGATTTAAGCTTTAGTAATGTTTCTTTTACAAATGTAGGTGCCCTTGCATTTGGGGCACAGATGTTTAGAATTGAGAAACTATCTTGTGGATTTTTCCTTTGATGAGTATGAAGTGACCTTTCCTGTATCTTTTGATTAATTCTGGTTGAAAGTCTATTTTATTAGATATTAGAATGGCTACTTCAGCTTGCTTCTTGTGTCTGTTTGCTTGGAAAATCTTTTTCCAGCCCTTTACCCTGTGTTAATGTCTATCTTTGTTGCTGAGTTGTATTTCTTGTATGCTGGAGAATGATGTATCTTATTCTTTGTTTGTTTTTTTTGTTTTGTTTTTTGTTTAGTTTTATTAAGGATTTGAGTGGAAACTGTTAGGTTACTGCTGATTTTCAGGCCATGTGCTTATTGCTGACAGTCCATCACCACTTAAGTCTTTTGACCTTAAATCCAATCTTATGAAGATAATAGAGAATTATGAGGATAATAGAGGAAATGAATAAATTCCTCAAAGAAATACAGGAAAATACAATCAAGCAGGTAAGAGAAATGGATAAAACTGTTTAAGATCTGAAGATGGAAACAGAAGTAATAAAGAAAATACAAACTGAAGGAATCCTGGAAATGGAAAACCTAGAGAAGAGACAGAAACTATAGATGTAAGAAACACCTATAGAATACAGGAGATAGGAGAGAGACTCTCAGGCATAGAAGATATGATAGAAGAAAATGATACATCAAAGAAAATGTTAAATCTAAAAAGTTTCTAGCACAAAAAATCCAGAAAATCAGAGACAATAAAAATTTGATTTTTAGCGGGAAATTGATTCTATCAATGTTAAGAGATACTACTGACCAATGATCATTAATTCCCGTTATTTTGATGTTGGTGGTGGTTGGTTGTGTGTGTGTTTGTGTGTGTATGTATGTGTGTTTGTGTATATATGTGTGTAAGTGTGTGAGTATGTGTACATAAATGCTTCTTTCTTTTGGTTTGCTGGTGTGATAATTATTCGTCATGTTTTCTTGGGTGTAGTTAACCTCCTTGTGTTGGAATGATCCTTCTAGTATCCTCTGTAGGGCTGGATTTGTGGAAAGATGTTGTTTAAATTTGGTTCTATGGGCTATCTTGGTTTCTTTATCTATGGTGACTGAGAGTTTTGCTGGGTATAATAGTCTGGGCTGGCATTTGTACTCTCTTAGAGACTGCAAGGCATCTGCCCAAACCCTTCTGACTTTTAATGTGTCTGTTGGGAAATCAAGTGTGATTCTGTCTTTGTGTGTTATTTGGCCTTTTCCCCTTGCAGCTTTTAGTATTCTTTGTTTTATATATTTAGTGTTTTGACTATTATGTGAAAGAAGGACTTCTTTTTTAGTCCAATCTACTAATTGTTTTGTAAGCTTCTTTTATGTTTATAGGCATCTCTTTCTTTAGGTTAGGAAAATTTTCTTGTATGATTTTGTTGAAAGTATTTTCTGTGCCTTTGAGCTGAGAATTTTATCCTTCCTTTATTCCTATCAGTCTTAGGTTTGGTCTTTTCATAGTGTCCAAAATTTCCTGGATGTTTTGTGTTAGAAACTTTCTTTGACTGATGTATCAATTCCTTCTACCATATCTTCTACACATGAGATTCTCTCGTCCATCTCCTGTATTCTGTGGGTGATTCTTGTATCTATAGTTTCTTCTCTAGGTTTTCCATCTCCAGGATTCCCTCAGCTTGTATTTTCTTTATTGCTTCTTTTTCCATCTTCAGGTCTTGAACAGTTTTATTCATTTCCTTTACCTGCTTGATTATATTTTCTGGTATTTCTTTAAGGAATTTATTCATTTCCTCTTTAAAGGCCTCTACTATCTTCATAAGATTGGGTTTAGGGTCAAAAGACTTAAGTGGTGCTAGACTGTCAGCAATAAGCACACGGCCTAGAAATCAGCAGTAACCTAACAGTTTCTACAGGTGTTTCCCTCATGTGGTAAGATGAAATGAACTTGGCAGGCAATCATCACACAGAGACAGAATCTTCAATGGTGTGTATTTCATTCAATGGGGATGCTATATTCTAGCAGCTGCTTTTTACAAAGTGGTCAGAGACTTAATGGAAAGTGGAAGGCAGGAATAAGATGCCCCACCATGTATTCTTTAAGTGCTATGAGCGGGGTGTGGAGCTCTGGCCCATGAAAGTGATCTGTCTCAGCACCAAAGGATGAAGGGAAGCACACCTATCATTCACAACCTTACCATGCAAGGGGCCTGACTCTATTAAGAGCTGGGTCACTGACATCTTCACACTATGTAGCTTTGCAAAGTAACAGGAAAAATCCCCAGCCCTGCCGAAGGCTTTCCCCAGGACTCACAGCTGAGTATTGTTTGTGTGTGCATAAGTCTTTTTGGTGCTTCTCGTCCACCCCTCCTTCTTTCTTTCTTCCTAAAAAAGGGCAAATTCCATACATTGTAAGCATTCTGAGGAGCAATGATTCAGGACTGCTTCAACCATTCATTCCAGCTTTGTTGTTTTCTAGACGAGGAGGTACATTTGCCCCTCTCGGCAACCTTCCAGCTTCATCCAGGTGTTTATGAGTTCCTGATGGTATTACAGCTGGGTGTGCACTATTTGGCCCAATACTATTCCACAGCTGTGCATACTGACAGGAGTATGACTGTCAGAAAATGTCCAACATATTTTATTACTCACTAGTATATATGGAGGTGAAATTCCCCTCAGAGTACGCATTTTTTTTCAAACATTTCAGGCTATCATGTTTTTAACTATGGGCACATACATTTCAGAATGTGGTTTCAAACTAGGATATGTTTTATCCTTGGAGGCTCATGCTTCTAGTAAGTTACCCTGGTGATGACCCAGGTCCCACAGAGACTGTTCACCTGGGTGTTTATCAACACAGCTCAATTATCCACACTAGAAGAATGCTGTGTTATGGCCTGAGGATGGATTACAAAGGAAAAAAATAATAATTTCTTCCAGAACCACTGGTTCACCTATATGTTTAAGGAGACAGGAACCTGACATGTAAATATAAGTGTGAATGACCATGCACAAAGATGCCCAAATATACCCAGGCGTGGCACAGTGACCAGGAGCTCTGGATACCACAGGCTATTCCCCATTTTCTCCTAGGCTCTTTCCCCTGTTCTTTTTTGAGCACGTTATCCTACGCGTGGTTCCAGAGCAGTGCTCCAAGTTGTATGGTTTCATACATGGTGTTTAACATCCCTAGGCTCCATTGGCCTCAGTGTGGACTGAGCCCAGCGGCAGTCCCCCCTCAGGGCACGTTGTTAAAATTCCACTCAGGTGAGTTGTGCGTGTAAATCTAAGGCTTGGCTCCTTACAGCTGAGCGACACATGTTAGCAATGAACACTTTTGTTTCCAACGTCTACTTGTTTTAATGAAAGGAATAAAAACATGTAACTGTAACCTGAGTTTTGGTATAAGTATGCCGAACAGAAAAGGGACATGTTCCAGAGTGGACTGCAACATGTGACTGGTCAGTGAGATGGGTGTCAGGGGAAAACTTCAGTTTGGAGCAATGACTGAGCCACTCTGGCTTCCTCTGGAGGATATCGGGCGATTAAGACCAGATGACCGACCAATCCTCTACACAGCATGAGCAGCCGTGAACACGGAATGCTCCATGGAAGAAGCCTACACAGTTCCCAGCACATGAAGTGGCTGCAGAAAGGAGAGCAACAGACAGAACACATCTGTGATGGAGAAGTCAAGACAACACTTGTGTGTTGACAAGGCCTGCTTTATGAAACACCAACAAGCAAGACTCCATTTAGTGCTGAACCCACAATGCCATGCTGCAAGAAGTGACATTTAATGACATGTGAATTACATCCCAGGGAAGCTGTTGTAGAAAGTATGCTTCACACAGAAGAGTCAGGTGTAGACTCTGAGCTCTTCAGACCTTACCAGAGCTGGGGGGCTGATGAGTCAGCCAATACATTGTGGGATTTACTAAACAGAAAGAAAGCCAAATAAGTGCTCCTCTGGGGTGTATGGTGGTAACCTCCACATATACCCTCATGCCAGGCATGTATGGAAGAGACGGCAAGTTGACTATCTCTGTCAAGAGGGGTGATTCTGAATCATTGGAGAAAATATGTAAGCTTGCCCTTAGGTGGACATGGTTCCTGCCTATTTGAAGTAGACTGTATAATGTCTCTGAAGACTTAAGTGTTTGAGCACTTGGTCTCTAGCTGTAATGCCTCTTGGACTTGGGTTCTCCCTGGTCAGTATTGGATCTATGGTAGACAGGACTCTTCATGTCCTGGGGGACTAATACTCCTGCATGGACTACCATGGCCTCTGCCAGTCCATCCAACCAGAGGAGACTTTATCCACTCAGACTGTGAGCTAGAACAAACCCTTTCTCATTTAGTTTGCTTCTGCCTGCTGTTCCATCACAGCCCTGATGGTGTGCTTTTTCCCATGCTTGCTGCAGAGCAGAGCTCCCACTTCTGGATCCTATGCAGAGAGTACAGAGGATGCTGGGAAATAAGAGGGGCATGTGATCTGCAGAGCATAAAATGGAAGCAAAAGGAAACAAACTAAACTAAGTAGAGATGAAGAAGAGGGCACTATAAACACCAAAGGCTACAAGAACACGGGCAGGGAACCCGGAAGAACCCAAGCATGGTTCAACCAACAGTTGTGTCTACAAACTGTGGAGGCCTGATTCCAAAATATGGCGCATGAAGTCTATACAATCAATTTAAAAAGCGCCACCAGTGCTTATTATTTTTCAATGCCGTAGCCTGAATTGTGTGTAGAAAAGTTGGAGTGTGCAATCACAGCATCAGCACTTCAGAGTGGGCGCATATTTGGAGACACGCTCCTTACGAGGGAATGAAGTTTGAACGAGGTCCTTAGGTTGAGGTTTGTAGTGATGCCACTGTTGTCCTTACGGGAAGGGAAAGATGGAAGAAGCCTTGGAGAGGTGCAAAGGAAAGGCAGATCAGAGAGCCAAGAGAAAGCCCACCATGGAGGTCCTCTCAAGGCTCAGGACCCAGGCCTCCAGACACTTTGATCTGGAACTTTTGGCCTCCTAAAGTTTGAGTCAATAGATTTCTGTTTTCTAAAAAAAACAAAAACAAACAAAACAAACATTCTAAATAGTGTGATAGCAGCTTGAGCCAGTTAATATATCAAGAAAAGCACCACTTAAAATCTCCAAGTCCCTCTGCAGAAGCAGGAAAACACCATCCACCATATGAAGAAGCAATGCACCAATGAGAGATTTAAGAGCCCGGGACACAGACACAGTCAATTAAAGGGTTAAGGATCATTGAGAAGGCAAGACAAGCTGGTGTTGTGTTCCTAATGGATAAAAATGAGTTTTAAGACCAAAGCCAACATTTAAATAAAGTATAAACACTGTTCTTATTTTTTTTTAAGATTTATTTATTTTATGTAAAGACTGTAGGCTGTCTTCAGACACCCCAAAAGAGGGCATCAGATCTCATTACAGATGGTTGTGAGCCACCATGTGGTTGCTGGGATTTGAACTCAGGACTTTCGGAAGAGCAATCAGTGCTCTTAACCACTAAGTCATCTCTACAGCCCTTAAACGCTATTCTTAAACACAATGAGTAGGAGCCATACAGATTGCAAAAGAAAAAAAAAAGATAACATTTGATAATTAGATATTCCCAGGGCGTGATCTGACAGGGTGTGAAACCAGAACAGAACGGAGGGTCTTTTCTACTGTGGGAATCAGTGCAGCTTCCATTTGGAGAAGGCAAACACATGTATACTCACTGCAGCAAAGAATGCTTGTCTCATCACGGCTCCGCCATAAATGTTGAATGCAAACACTCTTCACAACTCCCATCAGTAGAGGGAAAATGTTGACTCTGCTTATCTTATCCCTACAGTTGTGAGCGGCAAGGCTCCACAGTTTCCAGGAATGAACAAGTGTCCAGATGTTAGCACCTATGTCAGATGCAATGAGGGCTTAAGTGATAACAGTCCCTCGAATCATGTATCAAGGTATTGGTAACCCACATGAACATATTTAGAATATCATCTAAGAGCACTTAATACTAATAGAAATTATTGATTGTATTAGAAATTAAATACTACTTCTAAAATAAATATTAGGGCTGGCTCTGGTGATGCCTGCCTGTCCTCTCAGATACTCAGGAGGGTAGGGAAGCTGAATCATTGATTAAAGTTTGCTTGAACTACAAAATGAGTTTAACGTCAGGTAAGGCAACTTAGAGAGACCCCATCTCAAGTGCAAAATGAAAAGATCCTTCAGTTAGTAAAAATGCTTTCCTGGCCTGTGGGAAGCCATAGGTTCAATCACTTATTTCCCCCCCCCCATCCCCCTCCCCAAGAATAATATCAATATAGACACCATATTGAAAATTTAGAGTTTTAGATGTTGTTATCATGAACATTTTATTAATTCAAATGACATGGTAACATTTTGGAAAAACATACATAGGGCAAAACACTAAAAATCCGGCCATTATTTCTGTAAAGAATTTTATAAAAAGCCATCTTATTGATTTTTTTCCAAACTTGAAATACAATGTTTTTACAGTAATTCATTTTAAACAATCTTGGACGAATACAAGAAAGATATTTTTTTTAAAAAAAATTAAACTTTATTGTTGGCACATAAGGAATATCTCAAAGAAAGAGTTACCATGAGCCTCATAGAATCCTACAAAATGGCCTTGGAATCAATCAGTTAGAAGTTTCAGCTAAACTTTGGACTCATTTGTGAACACCAGAATCTGGTAGCATGCAGGTCACCACAGTCACCCGTGGATGAGCTATAGATGGTATAAATGTACCCCCACAGGACCCCTCAGCTCAGCCCCAGTGTCTCCAACCTTTCTACCACATGCCAAGTGTGCAGAAAGAGCAGATCCAGGGAGGGAAATCAGACAGAAGAACTAGAAGAACTTGGGGTGAGGTGGCATCGTCATGTCTTGAGTTGTAAACCTATGTGAAGCATGGCTCAAAGTGAGCACCTCCATTTGTTGGTCCCAAAAGGGGAAGCAGTTTAAAGTCAGAACTAATTCCCCATAAAATTTGAAGTCAGTTAAAACCCATTTCCAGAAGAGGGGTACTTTCGTTAACAAAACCAACTTGTTTTCAATCATAAAACTCCACGCAAGTCTTCAGATTGGAGGTCACAGAACGAGTTAAACCAAGCTGACGAGTGAATAGGACTTACCTGGAGGTCGTGTTTTTGAGTGAAGGCAGTAAGGCTTGGCTCATATAAACCTCAGATTGTACACTGTGGCTTGGACATTTTGAGAATAGTGGCTGTTTAGTCAAAAGAATCCCAGAGACTGAACAGAATGATAGATTATGCCAAGGAAGACACTTATCCCTCCTTTAGATTTGTCACCAATGGCTTTGACAGAGTCCTGTGCAGGTTCCTGATCAAGTGGGGGTCCCGAGTATCATCATATAACAGTTGACATTGGTGTTCAGATGATCACAGAAGCAACTATAAAGCTAGGAGGTTACTTAGAAATTAATATCACTTTCAGGAAAGTTGTTTTAAGCACACCATAGGGTAAACATATAAAATACCTATAACTCAATTCATTTAAACGGTAGATAAAGGAAGGGGCATGTCTGCTTGCCGTGCTTATGTCGGACTGGTTAATGTACAGTATCCATGAATACATTGGGCATCATCACTCCTGTCGTTTTGGCTTGTATCATTACAGAGTTACCAGTGTTCTCCATAGCCATTCAGAAGGCAAATAAACAGAAGCTGAGCTAAGAAAAATGGAATCTTAGAAAAAAAAAATACTTTCCTTGCAAATTTAGTTTAAACTTTCCGGTTGGTGTAGCGACTGTGTCTTCATGCTGCTCTGATAAAATATCCTAACATAAACAGCCTAAGGAAAGAAGGACTTGTTTGGCTCTAGTTATAGTCCGTTACTGCTGCAAGGTTAAGGCTTCTCATATCACATTCATACCCATTGAAAGCAGAGCGACAGATGGACATTTGGTTGGCTCACATTCTCTTCGTTTAGATGGTGCAAATCCCCTTCCGAGGTGGTTCTAGATTGCGCAGAGTTCCCAATGAAAGCAGCACCGCAATTAGTCTAAATTCCCCATGGGGAAAGGCCAGGAGTGATGTCACTGACAAAAGACAATCTGAAGTTTACCAGGAAGATCAGTCATGAGAAATAACGGACTAAGTTTGGAGCGGGGGGCGGGGGGGGGGAGAGTAAGGAAGACATGTTTGTCTACATGTGAAGGTCCAATAAATCAATCACTATTGGTTATTGGGGGCTGGCAGGCTGCAGAACAGATGGAGTGACAAAGAGATGATGTGACACATGAAGAGGTGGGTTACACCATGGGAGATAATCTCTGCCAATTATAAATCTGTTGGGGGATTACTATTTAGAATTAATAAACTACTGTAAAAATTGAGTGTCCCAAATAAGTAAGTGTCACTAAACAGAATAGATGAAATCATCAGCAACATTGAACGCAAGCAGGCAAAAAACAAAGCCCTCACTCCGTCTCTTATCCAGACTACCACCACAAAACCATCACATTTAGTGTAGGTTTTCCTGCTTCAAACAACTTGATGAAGAAAATCCCTCCAGGAGTGTCCAGCAGTTTGTGTTAAGTTGATCCCAGACCAGAGACAGCATTGTTGACAATCAGGACTAACCGGGACTTAGGGACAGCCTGGATGCCTCTAATGGCGAATGACTGGTCTAGTTGTATGAGGGACAGCAAACCTGGGTTACATCATTTGGGGGAGGAAATGGTTAGAGCAGGATATCATCATGTTAAGTTAAAAAAAAAAGCCAGGCTTAGAATGACACATATGTCTGAGAATGACATTGCCTCTCAAACATTGATTCTAGATTTAAACACATGCACTCACATGTGCACACACATTCACACACTCACACACATGCACACACACATGCTAGAGAGGGGGCTACCTAGAAGAAGAAGTGAATTATTTGGAAGGGAGCAATACTACTAGAGAGGACAGTAGGAGGGGAGCAGGAGGGGAGTAGAGTGATAAGCAGAGACAGAAATCTGATCACAGACATCTTATAAAAGAGAACATGCTGAGTTACTTTGAAAATGGTCAGTGAGATGAGCTACCACAGTATTGTTTAAAAGAGAAGAAACAATAGGACATCTCTCTGAAACAATGTATTGTGTTTTGAGGGAAATGTTCACAGCAGGAAGTTGGGGTGGAATGAACACGGTGAAAGTGACTAACACACCAACCCATCAGGAATAAAAATTGGGTGTAAGCCAGTAGACAGCGAACAATTAGACAACAGGGGGATGATTCACAGAGGTTACCAATGGACAGCTTGTTTAAAAAAAAACAAAAAACGATGCATTTAACAGAATACATGTTAAGGTGTCTGCCTCAGAAGGCTGAGGATATACATGCTCAGTGGTTGAAATACTTACCATGCAAGCAGGCAGGTCTTAGTTCAGGTCCTCAGCATCCACATAAAAGCTGGAAGTGCTGGCACGTGCTTGTGATGGCAGGATTGGGGCAGCAGAGAGACAGGACCATCCATCCTCAGCAGGCTTGCTGGTCAGCCAATCTGACTAACTGTTGAGCTCTGAGGCAATGAGTGACCCTGTCTCAGAAAACAAGGTGGAGAACAAAAGAGAAAGACACTAAGCATTCACACACAAGTACACACATATGTACACACACAGACATGTGCTTATAT
Source organism: Mus minutoides (assembly GCA_902729485.2). NCBI lineage: Eukaryota > Metazoa > Chordata > Mammalia > Rodentia > Muridae > Mus > Mus minutoides. The sequence goes on from LR750690.1 coordinate 192,395, forward strand.
GCACAAAATAAAAAAGAAAGCATATTTACCCCATCTTTCAAATCAAATAGTTTTATTTCAATGACTGTTTCCTCTCGAGGGTTCTTATAAACATATACTGTTTTTTCTTTTTTATGTTCTCACTGTACAGTTACCATTTCCAAGTTGTAATGAATAAATATGAGATACTTGAGATGTGTAAACACCTAGTTCCTGGCTACATTGCAGGTATCACTTTCATCCTGTGGTGACTATTTTTGGTGTTCGCTGACGGGTGGGGCTTCCTGTTTCTTGTCTTCATCCTATGCCTGCAAGCTGGATTTCTGCTAAAATTAAAATTTCTCCATCAGCTGATTTTCTATTTCTGCTCTCCCGCCCCTTTCAATTAAGAGTTCATCATTCATGGAAACGCCAGGCAGAAAGCTCTAGTCATCATCTGTGGAGACGCCAGGCAGAAAGCTCCAGTGAGCGAAGCTAACTTCACCTGTGACCAGTCCAGTCAGCTGCTTTTCCTGGTGCGCGGTACAAGGCACATAGAGCCTTCTCTGCTACCGAGAGGAAATCACAGGGCACCAGAGAGGGATGCTGTGTAAGGTGTCTCTCCAGCATTTATCCAAAGGGCCCTGATGACAGGAGATGAAGGTGATATGGAAGTTTGGCATTGTGGACCTATGAGTTTCGAGTCATATCCTGGAGCAGAAAACGGATGCTGATGGAATACTGGTGAGGTTTGAGTGACGTATCAGGCTGGCTGATAGCACTGTGCAGAAGTAGAACTCTTGTGCATGGCTCACGGCAGCATCATGGCTACCTAGGGGCCGTCCCTGGGACAGGCGAGGGATGAACAGAATCCTGATGCAGTGCTTGCAGTTCTCTAATAGTCACTTCTCAGTGAGACCCTTTGGGTGGAGCTTAACTACTTTCACACTGAAAGGGTGTTGGGGTCCACTGCCCGCGGTGGACTGGGTTCCTGGAGGATTGGCCCGAAGCTGAAATGAAACTAAGGGAGTGGGGGAAGAAAGAAGGTCTCCGAGGCTACATAGTTGCTTCTGCTTAGAACGACTGTTTAATGGTGGACAAGCATTTGGGGATAAAGGAAGGGGAACCCCGCCCCCAGTCTTCTGCGCAGGCGTTCTGGAGTTTGGCGGGAACCCTGAAGTCTTGTGGCATCTCTCAGGTTGCGCAGGTGGGCTGGTCGTAGGTGGGCCTCTGGTAAGCTGGGCGGAGCCGGGTGACCTAGGAGACTTGCAGAACCATGCTGCAGGGGTACCGGGCTCTCAGCCTAGTTAACAACACAATGGATGCCATTGGGTGCGGCACGGCTCTGGTCAAATGCACCAACTATGTTGGTTGAGAAAGGCCACCACAAAAGGGCCTTCATTGCACAACGACCCCTTTGAGAGCCTCAGTGTTCCTGGAAAACGCATATTACCATCACATTTAGAAAAAGCATTACCATATATAATTGCACAAAATAATAGGCTTCATTTTCCCTTTTCCACGCATGCCTATAATGTTCTTTGGTCTTGTACACTCTCTCCATTATCATCGCCTTTAAAATGTTTGACAGTTTCATCCTTTAATAAAACATCCTGTGATTACATCCACCCACAACTGCCCCTCTCAGCTCTCCACTCCTGACCACCTCCTTCTTCCGGACTACTTTCTTTCTCCTACCTTCATGTCCCTCTTTATTTTCTGTATTTTTTTGTTCCCGGGCCCTGTGCAAGCTACCATGTGTTCATGATTTGACCACCTAGTTGTATCCAGAAGGAAGAGCCCCAAGACCCTCTTTCTTGTCCTTCATTCTGCTTTCCACACTCTATCCAGCCCCTCTCCTGTGATGTTCCCTAGGCCTTAGAGAGACTAGCATGGCTGTATCTCCAGGGGCTTAGCACTAAGCAGTCATTCTTTTTCAGCACATTCACTAGTGATGGTCTCTATAGAGCCCCAATTGCACTTTAGTTAGAAAAGTGCACAAATTCCATATGCGGTACAAAGCACATGGAGCCTTCTCTGCTACGGAGAGGAAATCACAGGGTACCAGAGAGGGAAGCTGTGTAAGGTGTCTCTCCAGCATTTATCCAAAGGGCCCTGATGACAGGAGATGAAGGTGATATGCAAGTTTGGCATGTATAACTATATAACTGACATGTATTATACAGTAGCTGTGATGTTTGAGAGCCTTGGTTGGGGAACAGACGTAAACTGGACCATGTCTTCAACAGAACAACCATTTAAAAGAGGTAATTGAAGCTGTTCAAATGTAATTCACTAATAAATAACCTGAACTGGTAAGATGCTTTGACCAGGTGCATCACCAGTTGAATAAGCATCATAAAACTCCCAAAGAGAAAAAAAAATATTCTCAGACTACACAGTGTCTATATTTGGCCGTTTTGGACTTCTCTGGACAGTTTAACCATCAATCACGCACATGTCCATGGCAACCAAAAGATGTGTAATTAGACTTAAGAACCAGCCATTCAACAGGAAGGAAACATGCCTTTATACTGGACATTTAGACAGCTTCCTGAGGCTAGTGAGGTCACGGACCTTAGAAAAGAATCTCTTACTATCACTTTGCCAGAACAGTATAACTCTCTTCTCTATTCTAAACCTTATCCTTATACCCACAATAAGTATAGCTACCACTCCTCATCAAAGAAATCTCTCTTCAAAGCACATGGAGGTCCTCATAGGAAACCACAACTACACACAATGCAGAGAACAGGCTGAACAACAGAGAAGCAACAGATGCGTCTACTCACAATCCTACTTCTGTGGCTCAGGGAACACTGTAGAAGAGGGGGTGGAAAGACTGTAGAGGTCAGGGTACCAGACAGTGGGTGATGACTCAGTCTCTTAGAAAATGGCAGCATGAGCAAGCCTGGAGCAGTGCAACATCAATGGGCATGTTAACATAGAAGGAAAACTCTGTGAGGTACCACCGCCAGATAAAGAACTACATGTAGCTAGTGACATCTCAGAAGGACAATTAGCCTTGCCCAGGGATGAGCTTCCTTGTTGGTTGTGTAGGGCAGAGTGGCCAACCTTATAACCACATACACACAATCAATAAACAACAAAAATGGACTTGAGTGTATTTATTTGTGTGTGCATGGACGTGTGTGTGTGCACACACGCGTACGCACACATCTGACAATAATATAATATAAGAAAAAAAGGCTATCAACTTGAGAGTTAGAGGGCATGGGTGCAATTTGAGGGATACGAAGAAGGAGAAAAGTAATGTAAATATTTCAATTAAAAACTCATTTCAACAAGCAAAAGTTTCCTGCCATTGTCTCTTAGCCCAGTGGCGCAGTATGCTAAGATTACGAACTTGATCATAAATGTTCGGATTTTGATATAAAATCAAACCAGTTGACCTTCATCACACAAGAAATTCTTTTGTAATTTATGATTTAAAAAAATAATTTAAGTTTCATGATAGTGATGCTGCTGAAAACCTACAGCATTTTAGGTAGTTTGTACCGATGCACAGACTAAAGAGCACAGAAAGATTACAGACAAGCTAACAGGCAACTGTGGATAGAAAGATGGATGGTAGGTAATTGGGTATCAGTGGATAGATAGACAGATGGATATGTTAGTGGATGTATATTTATATGTATATATGTATGTATGTATGTATGTATGTATGTATGTATGTATATATGTATGTATTTATGGATGGATGGAGGATGGATGGATATATGAGCAGATAGATGGATAGATTAGTAAATAGATGGGTCGGTAGGTAGGATGATAGATGGGTGGAAAGTTGGAGAAATGAATAGATGATGATAGACAGACAAACAGATGATGGGTAGTTAGATAATTAGAGTGAGTGGATAGGTGAATGATTGAGTAGAAAATACACAGATGACTTATGATAGATACTTAGATAGAGAAATAGATGATAGATAGATAGATAGATAGATAGATAGATAGATAGATAGATAGAGCAAATGAAGGGTAGTTAGATACGTAGAATGGGTGAACAGATGGATGGTTGGGTGGAAAATTCATAGATGATTTATGACAGATAGATAACAGATGGATAGATAGATCAATTGGTCCATCAATAGATGGATGGATGGGTGAATGAATGAATAGATATGAATAGGTAATGAGAGATAAACAGGAGAATGATGGATAGATGGTTGGGTTGGATAGACAGACACACAGACATAATAGGTAGGATTCAGATAATGCAGAGAGATGCCTGTGCCTTATTACAGTGCCCAGGAAAGCTTGAGAGTGAAAACCTCACCTATGGTGGTCTCAGCTCAGGCCGTTCAACTCTCATCCTGGTTGTATAGGCTCTGCACAATGTTCTCTGCCAAGATGCTCATGCACTGCCTGGGACTTCCTGACTTATTGCTATCACAATGCCTCTCTTACGGACTTCCCCTTTCCAGGGGAAACTGAGGCTCATGTGCCTTTCCAGTGCTCTCTGAGCTCTCACCCAGGAAGGAAATGCCTTCTTCAGGGTGGGAAACCAAGGGAGCTTCTTGGGATGACTGTGCAAATGGGAGCTCTGAAGTTTCTGGGAGAGAAATTTCCAACTCTTCCTGTGAATGTGGACAGAGACTAGAATCCAGCACTGCAGCAAAGCCCAAGCAATCTTGTCTCCATCCCCTACAGTACCGGCATAATGCTGCCATGCCTGACTTTTACATGGGTCCTGGGGATTTAACCTTGGGTCTTCATGCTTGCTCAGCAAGTGCTCTTATTTATTGAGTGATCTACCCAACCCTATTTATTTTTTTATGCTAAGATTTTTCTGGATCAAGTATATAATCTTATAATTAGAAAACAAATAAACCAACCAACCAACAAACAAACAAACCACACAACCTTCTGCTACCCAAAGTGACCAGAGCCATATGGGAAGACAGACAACAGGGTTGTGGGGAAGCTGTCACTCATCCATACGCTGGAATCTCTTTTCTTTTGGAACATACAGATCCATGCCAGTCATGCAGAGCGCGATCTCCTGAAATTCACCACAGCCTCACCTTCCTCTCACGGCACCTCAGAGAATTTATGACTTGCCATGCATATGTGCAAAGATATAAAATCAAATAAACTGCTCTTTTCTTCAGAACATCTGTCTCCCTTATGTGGCAGTTATTGGGCAATTTCCTGAGGAATTTATTATTAAACCAGGGGAAAGAAAAGAAGTATTAGGATAAGCTATGGAAATCCCACTGTGTAAGGCATGGTTGAAAGAACGCGCCCTGAATTCCAGAATGCTAAGCAGACTTTGAAGAGTTTCCTTGACTTCCTCGGGAACTCAGATACATCCTTTGCCTCAGCTTCTCAGGATGGGAGACCAGGTTGTGCAGATGAGGCAGTCTAAGGGTCCACAAGCACCAACTCCCACTGAAGACGTAAGCACTGTGATAGCCACCTTTCTTTTGGAAACTATCAACTGAATCCGTATTTTCTCCAAGACCCTACAACAGGTGCAAAGTTAAAAGACTGATTCTGTAAGGAACTGCTCACCATTGTCCTGAAGACTGTGGGTTTTATTCAACAGGGAGATCAGGGTCTTTGGAGTAATGGAGTGCAAGGCAGCTTTGCTCTTTACTATTTCTCCCTCCCTCCCTCCCTCCCTCCCTTCCTCCCTCCCTCCCTCCCTCCCTCTCTCCCTGCCTCCCTCCCTTCCTCTCCATCTCCTTCACTCCCTTCCTCCTTCTCCATCTCCTTCCTCCCTTCCCCCTCCCTCCTTCCCTCTCTCCCTCTCCCTCCTTCCCTCTCTCCTTTCTTTCCTCCCTCCTTCCTTCCCTTCTTCCCACTCCCTCCTCCCTCTCCATCTCCTACCTTCCTTTCCCCCTCCATTCCCACCTCCCTCCTCTCCTTCCACTTTACATTATTTTCCCTTTCTCGTTTAGCTTTCTATCTGTGGCTGTTTTTCAATAGCAATTAACTCTAAAAGAATTTTACTGATTAATCTACATTATTTTATATATTTATTTATTATTAGATAATTTCTTCATTTACATTTCAAGTGTTATCCCATAAGTCCCCTATACCCCCCCCCCCCCCGCCCTGCTCCCCTACCCACCCACTCCCACTACTTGGCCCTGGCATTCCCCTGTACTGGGGCATATAAACATTGTTAGACCAAGGGCCTTTCTTCCCCAATAATGGCCAACTAGGCCACATGATTTTTTTTTTTTTTAATTTGGTAGGAACAATGGAAATAAACTTAGGCTCCGGACAAAAAGGCTAAGATTTTTTGTGTTGATCTTAACATGCTGTAGGATCCTGGGTCCCCACATCTCTGCATTATTAATGTCACATGGGTATTGTATGGCTGCTATTGTGACTTATATTTTAATAAGTCAGTGGAAGAAGAAGAGCAATTGCTTCACTACAGTGCCCATGAGGTCAAAGGTGTAACAGTGCAGACCATTTGATAGAGCTGTGCGGAGCGTGTTTGATGGAGACGCAGGCTAAGAAGCTGCTCTCCCTTCTGCCCCTTCACAGGGGCTGAGCCAGGCTGGATTTCTAATGCCAACTTCGCCACTGTGCCTGAATAAAGGGCACACTAGGGTTTATACGTTCCACACAGAGGAACATAGGCAACCCCCTTTTATTCCTAAGTAATAAGAGGCATAGCAAAGAGGCCTCTTTAAACATTGTAGGATGACAGTGCGGTTGAGTGAAAGTTTGTTTCCAGCCTGCCAGGAATTGTATCAGAGTTTCTTTACACATTCCATGGTCCATTCCAAGTATAGTTTCTTGCGACAGGGAAAATCATGATCTCACCAAAGAAAGCAGGCTGCTGCCCCTTTCCCGATAGACCTTCCTAAAAGTCTGGGAAAAGCAGCTTGTGGATTTTTTGTGCCGAGCAATGAAAAACAGAATAAAAGTCCCGTCACTCTATGTGCTTAGAAAGCGCCAAAGTTATTTGTCCTGAGGTGTCTGATCTGGAAAAACTGCCAGCCCCGGGGCGTTTCAGTTCTTTGAAGGTTTCATTATGGGGAGTTGAATAACCCATAATATAAAGACTGAGCAGACAAGTTGGAAAACTTGCAGCATATAAACTTTTACTGAACTAAGTCCCTTCATTAAATTGAAGCAGTACCTTTGAACTGTGGGACTCACGTCTGCGTAGTAATAAGCTTCATGTGGACTGTGACGTTTGTATTTGATGTCTAACGGGTCTTGGAAAGGCCCCAGCACATCTAAGAGTCTGACCGAGGCAGTTCTGTTTACAGCAGCCTAGCTGAGTGCTGCTCTGGACTGCCCAGCTCTCTTGAGCATTAACCTTGGTTCTGCCTTTCTGAGGAGGAGCTTCCAGCCCTGGCCCTCTGCAAACAGCTGGGGGGGGGGGGGGATGGGAGGAGGATTCTTCTCAGCCTTGCAGGCACTATGCTTGCTCTCACAAATGACTAGGGAGATGGTGAGAGCAGCCTTTGCTCCTGGCTGTCACTCTCCCTGGCTGAAGAGGACAAAGGACTCTGCCAAACCAGGAGCAGGCCCAGTGGCGGGAAGCAGGGAAGCACAGGCCACACTCTAGGGATGGTTTTGACAGCCTGTTCTTGCAACTCACAGTGCTCAAAAGGAAGCTTTTGGCAGAGGGCTGGAGGGACGTGCGCTTGGCACCGAGAGTCCCCGGCAGAGCAGATGGGCTCTCCCCGTCTAGACAGAATGGTACTGTCCCAGACGGAAAGGTCTCCCAGGCCAGACAGTCCTGAAGCACCACCCTGCTGAGGGGCCTCACAGGCAGAGAAGGCAGAAAATAAGAGAACAGCAGTGTCCGTGCAGGCAGGGTAATTAGCAGGGTGAGCTAGGCCCATAGCCAGTGTGTGTGTGTGTGTGTGTGTGTGTGTGTGTGTGTGTGTGTGTGTTTATACATACGTGTGCATGTGTGTGTTCTTCTGTGTGTGCATGTGCATGAGTGTCTCTGTGTTCTTGTGCATGTGCATTCATGAGTGTATGTGTATGTGTCTTGTACTTCTCTACACATCACCCATGAGCTCAGTGTAACAGCCTTCCACTTGGGTTTTAAAGACAATTACAGAAAGTCAGCAATTCCGTAACAGGATTGGTTTCTCAAGCAAGTCAAAGAAATTCCCTTTCCACAATTTGTTTCAGATGTCAGGTTTCAAACGCAGAATCCCTAAACTCAGAATCTAAACAATGATGCTGTCAACAACCCAGTGGCCTCGGATTTTGCATTTAAAACAATGTGTGGGAATGAATGTTCATGGGAAGGGTGTGTATTTTCAAGTCGTGGACTTGGCAAACATGAAAACTGTAGAACAACATGTCTCCTCATTTTAAAGCACAAACTCTTCACAGCCTCCTTGTGCTGAGACTGGCTCTGCTGTTCCCTCCAGAGAAAGTGCTCCTTGTATGGTCCTTGTAGCTATTGACTCTTTCTGCATATATCTGCCTGCTTGAAGGTATTAGCATAAGTTTGTATGCATGAAATTTGTGTAGATCTTGGTTTGCAAAGAGCACGGGAGAAAGTAAGTCGGTCCCTTTCTTGGTGATGTACTACAAAGCTCAAGGCAACATGGACCTGCCTTTGAACAATGAGTGTCACATGTTCACTTACACACAGACAGAACAAATTTCAGTCTACCTGAATTTCAGTGCCTGCTTCAGTTGGTGTCAGGGTCCTCTGTTAATAGACCAGGGCAATTAATTATCTTTGTCTAAAGTTTGAGACACATAGTCTGTGCTTTGTTCTTGGAGACCTAAAGATATGTGCTACTTTGTATAAAACAGTGCACATTTCTAACACCGAACTTCCTCAGAGCCAGACCCTCAGCACGGGGGGGGGGGGGGGGGGGCTGCTTCCTGTTTCATCCACTGTTATTTCAAGACACCTTTAAAAAAAAATACACATAGGTTTTTTTTTTTTTTTAGAGATGGCGCATGGACGTGTTCAGAATGTTGCCCTGGTTAAACAAGCTCTCGAGTGGACAGGAAGCTGTGTGTAACAGCAGAGTCAGGAGGGTACCAGTGTGCTGCTTCAGGCTCTGTGTTTTGCAAAGAATGTTCACTGGCCATTCAGGTAAAGCATTCGCCTCTCTCTCTCTCTCTCTCTCTCTCTCTCTCTCTCTCTCTCTCTCTCTCTCTCTCCCTCTCTCAGCAGTCTTTATGTCCATAAAGAGGACATCCCAGGGAAATGATGTGACATGACTATGTATGGAAAAAGTGGTCCCTGTCCTCAGTCCCCTTTCTGTCTTGGTCCTCACAGGGTCAAGTTGAGCAAAGGACAGAGGCTCCCCGACCCCACCCCCTGGTATCAAATACAATCTGTGCATGGCTGCCAAGAATGGCCAAGGGTCTATTTCAGTCTGTGTTTTGTCAACTTCAGCACTTAATGCTATGGCTGATATATAATCTAAGGTCACTGTTGAAAATAAAATCTAGATAGATCTCTAGAAATGGAAGAGACATGGCAATCAGATAACAAACACAGTGTCAGTCTCTGCACAATAGGCTCTTGGCACAAACTGTAAGACACATCTGTTGCTCAGAAATTATCTCTCCAGATAAGGGTTTGGAATGGATAAACATCACTGTTAATAGAGCTAAGAAGTTGCTGCCTTTGAGCTTGGGCCTATAAGAATTTAAAGTTACATCAGCTAGTGTTGAGTAATTTAAGGAGAATTCATTTTAATCCAATAGAAACATAACTATCATAAAATAATTTACTTCCAAGAGGAAACTATTATCTATGCTCTGTAGAAATGTTAATCATTTCTCTGTCTTTAACATCAAACTAATAAATAAATTTCTTTCCTCTCAAAGTAAAGCCCACATCTCCACATAAGAAAATAGAGAAGTCAACTGCTCTCAAAGTACAAAGCAATCGTTTCTTAGGCTGCCCCTTCCCAGATGGCTCTAGGGTTAAAGAGAGGCTTCTATTTGAAGAGGTCGGTAAGTGGGTATTTTGGCAAGTTGGGATGTTAGGGAAGTGATTTTTGTTATGCACGAGGCTCTCTGCTTTCAAGTTTTAGTATCAGCAATATACTGTGTAAATTTAAAAAAATAATAAAAATTCCTTTTCATTGGTTGGCAAAAAGTTTGATCAAGGAGAAGGTGGAGAGAAAGTAGCCCAGCTTGATACTCCCGAGCTGTGTTTTATGTTCATGGGGGTTCTTTGCCAACTTTTTCTAGAGCCTCACTTTCCCTGTAGGCTGGTGCTCTGAATTCTCTGGGTGTGTCTTCTGGGCTTTGCACATTATACCTGCTTCCTTGCAAGCAGCTGTCACACCTAAGTCACTCCTCACCTTGTTACCACTGTCTGTAGCTGGCTTGGTCTACTGCACTGCCCAGCCCAGCCTCCCTTGGGAATCCAAAAAGGCTTGATGGAGACACCCTCCCCTCTCCAGGCTGAATCCAGATGTATGCTCACACCTTCCTTTCTGTCCTGCATTCATCATGGGTTTCCTGTCCAGTGCAGGATTGCAGTAAGGACCTCATAGCTTTTCCTGATCTCACCTCTCTCTCTCCCAGGGATACTCCAGTCATGGGGTACCTAGCAATAGTCGGCTTCCTCTCACCAGCCCTCCCTCTCTCCTTTCCAGGTGGCCAGTGAGGTTTTCCTTTTAATGCCCACTTCCAATGATATCTTTCTCTGTTTTGAATCTTTTAGCAGCTTCATATATGACCCTGAGATAAACATAAAATTGATCGTCTTGCCAGCAGATTTCACATCCTCTTCTGAGCTATCAATGAAATCAACTTTTCTAACATTCCCTGGTGTTGAACCTGCAATCCTTTCTTCCCAGAATATTTCCAGTCCTTGGTTTATCAGATCAAGTTTCTATCCCTTATTCAAAGCCAGATCTACCACCATCTACCCCCCAAAAGACTCCCTTGAAAAGGAAAACTAAGTAGGATCCTCTCCAAAATCAATATATGTACTGCCCAAGGGAGAAACTGTGTTCCCAGCAACATGTAATGTGGGCAATTCTATCACTGTGACAGCACCATGCATGTGGAGAAATGATCATATCTACCAGAGTTCAAGAACAGCCTCTCAGTGTTCTATCCTGATCCTCGTCGGTGTTCATTTTGTTTTAGGTTAATCAATCGTGGGTTATAAGGTATTACTGGAGAGGAAGGACATTGCCAGTGGAGTTTGAAGGCTTAGATGCCAGAGCAGAAGTCCACCCAACCCAAAAGAATGCCGTATACTGAGGCAGAAGAACCTGAATCAGGGGCACAGGAGACACAAGACGCACTGCCCATCTCCCAAGGCTGACTGCTTTACACCCAAGGCCCTTTTTATAAGAGCCATTTGTCACCATTATTGCATGTTGTGCACTGATGTAGCTGGATGTACTACTGTTTCCTGGGATTTGTGTCACCTCACATGTGTGTGCGTGAGACACACTTACTATACCATGATGCAGGCAGCCTTCAGCTCCGTTTTCAGGGGCCACAGTGTCGAATGTGTGCGGTCGGTGCCTGCTGTTCTTAAGTGCCTCAGGCTCCATGTCCTCTGGCTACTGCTCTCTTCCCCTCAATTTGGAGGCAGGCTAGGATTTGCCCTTGCAGGGTCTCTAGGCCCTGTGCTATGTGTACTTGGTGTACAGATCAGCAAGTGTCTCAGTGAATCGGTAGCTGCTGTGACTCTATGTGACAGATTTGGATTGCTCGAGGGACTGAAAGTGGCTCGTCATTTTGACTTCAGGATATTCCTTGGATCTCCCTGGGTTTTGTTTACAAGCCCTGGGCTGTGTTGAAGTGCCCAAGGTTGTAGGAGATGGGAAATAAGAGATGTGTGGAGTTTCTAAGCATTGAGGTCTTCAGGCCAGATCCCCAGTGCAGCCTTTCCTTTGACCTAATTCTGGCTTTTGGGCTTCTTTCATTGAAACACATCCCTAAGGGACTTGGGAGATGGGTCAGTAGGTAAAGCCCTTGGGAAACCAGCTCATCTGAGGACCCAAGTCTGGTCTCTGAAACCTAGTTTAAAGAAACAAAACCAAACTGGGTGTGTCTGTGCATGCCTACAAAGAAAAGTAAATGGGTGTGGTAGTTACACATGCCTATAACCAAACAAAATGGCTGTGGTTGTGCATGCCTATAACCCCAATGCTGGTGAGGCAGAGACAGGCAGATGCCTAAAGTTTGCTGGCCAGACAGTCTAACAGAAACAGGCAAGCTCTGGGAAAGTGGGAGAGACCTTATCTCAATAAAACAAAAGAAGATGCTTAAGTTTAACCTCTGGATTCAATGCAGCCATGCATGCACAAACCACATACACATACATGCACACACATAAACACAGATACACACGCATATATACACACATGCATATACACATACACACATATACATACACACATACATATACAAACACACATAAACAAACACACATACATACACACATACACACACATGAACATATACACATATATACACACATGCATACACACATGCAAACACATATATACACACATTCACACATACATACACACATTCACACACACATACACACATATGCACACATATAAATACACACACATGCACACACATACACACTCATACACACATATGCATACATATACACATGCACACATACACATGCACACATACACACATGCACACATATAAATACACACACATGCACACACATACACACTCATACATACATATGCATACATATACACATGCACACATACACACACACATACACACATATAAATATACACATGCACACACACATATACACACATTTATACACACATACACACACATACATGCACAGACCTCATCTCACCTGAGACCTTGCTCTAGAATGCATTTGTAGCTGATGCCCCCTGGGTAGGGCGGAGAGAGCTTTCTCTTAGTCAGATTCTCTGGGCAACTGGGTCAAAGAGCTTTTACAGAGCTGGATTTACTGAGTTCTGTTGAGTGTTCTTCTGCTAAGGTTCTTTCTGACTTCTTGTTTGTCTCAACTGGGCATCATTTTAGATTGCTCTCATGCATACCGTGTTTTTCTTTACTCATCTGATGCCTTGATACACATTTTAAAAATGAGTCAATATTTAGAAACAGTGACAAAAAATATCGAACTGGTGTCTCTCTCTTAGAATCCTGACACTCGCCCAGACACCCAGCACTAGCAGCACAAAGTCTTGTTTTCAAATTTAACATTTCTTTTCCTTCGAGGCATATCTGCTGTACATTTAATTACCAATAATTGCCCACCAGGTGGAATGGTACAAGAAGTAAATATCAATAATTAGTAATTGTGTAAGACAGCCCTTTTTTTTCCCTTTGGGGAGATTTATTTCTACCATCTCACTCGAGCACAGCCCTTGAAATACGAGATAATGGATTTTTATTGATTTTCAGCTGAACATTGAAGATGTACAAAATACATTTCCATAACTTTGATGACCATGAGCTTGAGGACGTATTGATTGGAGAGACATGATACATTTGTTTGTTTAGAATATAATCGTTATGAAAGGCAAGGGTGCTTGCCTGCAGATAGTACAGTGCACTAGAGAAGGAAGTGGGCAGATTGACTGCATTCAGGGCCCTGTCCAGGGCATTCAGAGATCCCTGCAGGGCCCTGCTGCCTGAGCATCTTGGACCAGCTCAGGAGTAGCCCAGCATCTCCATCTAAAGTGAAGTATGCACAAAGTACAAGTACATGGGGCCACCACATGTATGGTGTGCATGTGCATGAGTGCATATGTGTATGTTCATGTGCTTGTGTACATGTGTGTGTCTGTGTGTGCACAAGTGTGTGTGAGTGCACAGGTGTGTGTCTGTGTGTGTCTGTGTTTTTGTGTGTGCACAGGTGTGTGTCTGTGTCTTTGTGTGTGCACAGGTGTGTGTCTGTGTCTCTGTGTGTGCACAGGTGTGTGTCTGTGTGAATGTGTATGTGTGTGTGTGTGTATGTGTGGTGTCTGTGTGTGCATATGTATGTGTTCATATGTGTGTGTAAGGAAGGTTTGGAAGAGTTCAAGGTCACACTCTGGTTTTCTCAACAGTTAGCCACGTGGATTTGAGATCAGGGCCACTTTCAGGGAAAGTGTTCTTCCCAGTGAGCTGCAGGGAGCCAGATCCTCAGAGGCTGCTCAATAAGGACTCCTCTTTTCTCACTGAGAGGAGAGAGCTCTGCAAAGTTCATTCAGATGCAAATGGTGTTAGAGAGAAATGAAGGGTTAATTTATTTCTCAGAGGCCCTCTGGGCCCAGATAAAATAACAGGGCCTCAGCAGCTTCAATCCAGTTACAGCAGCCATCTTAGAAAGCAAACTGGTCAGAAGCAGACTATCCAATCAGCAGTCTGTCCTATTGATCTAGGGTACTGAAAGCAGGAACCTGACAGTTCCCAGCCAGTGTGGCTGCTTCTGCTGGTCCTATCGGAAGTTGAAGGCCCTAGTGGCTGATGGTGCCCTGTTCCTGGTAGTGCCCTCATAGGGTAGAGGAATGGCCCAGATGCCCCCTTCCTGCCTCTTATCTGTTTTAGATAAGAACGGGTTTAAAAAGAAAAATTTAAAAAGCTCACAGGGCCGCTGTCCGTTTACTTGGCACAAGCATGTGAAAGCGTATGAAGTTAGACAGTGTCTGCCCCATTTACAGGGGAGGATTGGAGTAAGTCCTGAAAATCAATACAAACAGACAAAGAATCCAGTAAATAGAGTGAGAAACAGTAGGGACCACATGGTGAAGGTCTGTCCTCATGGCCACTAAACACACGGAAAGGTAAGAGTGACTCCAGCAGCAGGTGTCGCGTACATTTGGTACTTCAAATGCTTCAAGGTGAGATTTTCCAGCAAGTGTGTGGTCTGTTTCTTCATACTGGCTTTCTGTCTCCGATCAGCTATGTGCTCAAAGCAAACCTGACATTTTAATGTACAAGTTATTGAGAGATATGCTCCAGAGAGGTATCTGCTGTAACCCATAGCTTCGACCTGATTTTTGCAATATGCAAGTTGAAGCTGTGCGGTATAATTCTTAGCCTAAACAACAGTCTGATTAGGGTCTGGACACAAGAATCCAGAAAAGGAAAGTTCACAGCAGGTTTTTCAAAGGAACGATCTTGCAGCCACGCAGGTCTCAGAGTCCTCATGCCCCAGCAGTAGGAGCACTAGCAGAAATGCAGAAATAACCTGCTCTTGAATTTTAAATTATAGCCAGATTTTTTTCTCTGCTACTGAAATTATACTTTCAAAGATTCCCAATGTTTCTAAGAATAATTCATTAATAGAAGAAAAGGTAAGTGAAAAAAATCCCACCCCAAAATAGAAGGTGATTATCTGGTGTTTTTATGGGAGAGAGCGGCATGAATATTGTCAAAGAATGTGTGTTTAAGAGCAAAGTTGTATTTAAAAATTAATCACTGATCTTTTCCAATTGTGTCTGTGGTCCCTATCAAGAGAGTGTTGGTCCTTTGTCTCTACAACTGGAGGACCAGCCTTCCTGTGTCAGCTGACTCCAGGCTTGTCTGCTGATTCTCAGTGGTGCTTAGACTCAACGTGTTCAGAGCCAGCCCAGCAGGGCGCGGATAGAAATGAGCTCAGGGTGAAGCCTGTGAAACTGTCAGCCACTGCCCTAGGATGGATCCTGTCTCACTGTATGGAGAGCGGGAAAGACCCAGGCCCTTTGCAGACAATCTCTGTGACAAGCTGTCATCTAAACAACTTCAACGTCATCACACTCCTTGCATTGTGCTCCAGTGTCCCAGGCGACTCTGGGGCTGCAGTATAAGGTGTTTCATCACCAAAGAGGAAACTGAGGCTCGGAGATTCCAAAGACTTGCTTTATGGTGGTGTCAGAATCATTTCTCCTGTGTCGCTGACAGTCACTGCTTTCTACGGGCTCAGCAGACAAGGAAATGGGTATCCAAGGAGGGAACGAGTCTTCTTGAGTCAGGAGAAGAAAAGCTACCAGAACACACTCTGCTTGTTTGAGGCCGAGTTTCACGATGTATTCCTTGCCTTGCCTGGAGCTCACTATGTAGATATTGCTGACCTTGAACTTAGAGATCCCTCTACCTCTGCTCGAGTGCTGGGATTAAAGGCACACAGAACACCTTCTTCATAGAGAACTAGGAAGCCGGTCTGAAAACATGAGACACGCCCACTTCATAGTCGCTCTTCCAGGACGACGCGGAACAAGCTGAAAGCCATCAGGATCTAGCCCATCATAATAACGAAGTATGTTTGGAAACATAAAATATCATCTCAGAGGCATGTTGCCAAGAAATCCAGCTCACAGCTAAAGCTGGGAGATTAAAACAGTTTCCCCCACGCTCAGCTGCTGGACCCAAGGCTGCAGGAATATTGAGATGGCAAGCACTAAATGAAAACCGTCTTGATCTGCATTAAATCTCTCCAGCCCTCTGTGTCCTCATGCCCCCTACATCACAGGGAGCACCCAGGAAGCAACCCACAACCCTCCCCGTGTTTCTGTAAATCTCCATCCCAATAAGCCCATGCAAAAGCACACCACTCAGTTACAATCTTGTTAAGCTGCACACCTAGATTGGGCAGATTTGCCACTATACTACTCTGTTCCCAGCTATGAGATCCCTTGCCACTTGCGGCTTCTCCAGGCCATGTGGTTCTGTTCCATCTTCCTTCCACCTTCTCTTCCTCCTCCACCTTCTCTTCCTCCTCCTCCTCCGTTCCCTACTCCCTTCCCACTCTCTCAAACCTCCAGCCCCTCCTTTTCCTTCCACTGCCCAATCACAGGCTTTATTTGACCAGTTAGAGTGGGGAGAAGGTTCACATGAAATCTACAGGATGAGGAGTGATCTACTCCTCATCAGGGCAGCCCCTCTTGAGGAAGCCGAATTAACGTTAGAACACAAACAGCACCAGGGTAAGCCACAACCCTCCCTGTCCCATGTCTGCTGCCCTCTTCTGTGACCGTGAAAAGGACTCAGCTCTGGGTGTCATATGAAACCAAATGTCATGTTATCAGCTTCATATATGTAAACAACGCATTGTATCCCTGGTCACCCCACTGAGCTAATCCTCGTATCCTCTCCTTACTCCTACTTCTGTGTCTCTCTTGGTGGTAGGCAGGTCTCATTTTCTTAAAGGTAGGAGGGTTCATTGTACTGAGAACCTAAACGATCCTGCTGGTTACAACTGTCTCTGGAGGCTACCCAGGGCCCCTTACCCTTGCTTCACTGGCCTGGCTCCCTGCAACCATGCTCTGGTAATTTAAAGAATGTCAGGTGATGCCACTTCTCTGTTCCTTCCCTCAAAGTACCTAGAACCCACCTGTAGGAGCAAAATGGGCCCTTATGGTTTCAGCAAAGCAAAGATTTTAAAAAGATTGGCTGGCCAATGTGAGTTTATTTAGTTTTCTTCTGTTTCGTGTAGAGTAGGTAGAGAGAACACAAGCACAGGTCTCAGGGAATGAGGAGACCTGAGCTCTGGTTGTTTTGTGAAGGAGGCCCAGCCTTCCAAGCAGCTACTTGGCCACATCACACATGCACCAGCCACAACTTACCTTTGCAGCCTCCTCCCTCTTACTGAGGTCCAAGCTTCCTAAGATGCCTGCCATCTCTCTTAGGACCTGAGTGAGTTGGGTGACCATATATCACCAGTTAAAGCATTCTTTTTCTCTGGTGACCTGGGGAATGTTAACATGTGAAGGGACCAGTCTCTGGTGTGGCTGAAATGTTTGGATATGAATTCTTCAGGATGAATGATGGTAGAAACCATAAATAACTTACTCGGTATCTGTCTTCATTTACAGCTAGAGAATATATGATGGTTTACTGCCCTGTGCTCACCATAGCAGGCTACTTATAGTGACATGTACAGTCCTGCACATGGGTACCCTTTCAGGCATTCTCGGCCTTTATCTTGAGAGTTCCCTTATCCCTTTGGCTTGTTCCTGCTCATTAATGATTGCCCCATAGGCCTTCAGAATGCTCCTCTTCTCTGGGACCTTCCCCTCTGCCCACCTTGTATCTCATTTCCATGACATCTAGGATGGCCCTTGTCTCTTCTTACCCTGAGACTTGGAGGAATGGGATAAAAACAGCCCTGGTCTGTTTAGTCATAGAAAAGTCTCTTGAGTTTTGTTATCTATCTCCTGAGGCTTTATCTTCTGGCACAAGGTAGATTTGGCAGACCATACTACTTTGATTGGCCTTATCCTGTCATGTCTAAAGTCTTAGATCATGGGCCACCACAGGGTCCCTTTGGGCTGCTGCAACAAAGCCACTACCAACAAAATCTATGCCAAGGTAGGGTCACTAGCACAAATGGTGCCTGGTGAGGGCCTGCTTTGGGGCTCATGGTGACAGTCTTGTAACCCCTCTCCCCCTTGGTAGAGGTGGCATGATGGAAGAGGCAAGGCAACCAACACTGCGACTGTACTGACTTCATTTTGATGACTCTTTTTGCATCACCCCTTTGCCCCTCCAACCCCAAGGTCTCATGACCAATACCACATGAGGGTTGGGATTTCAACTCAGGCATTTTAGAAGAACCTAAATATTTAGTGCAGTAGTGCCAAGCACTCCTGATCCTTGAGTGATAGAACATGACATGTTACATTATTTAAAGAGCATCTACAGAGACAGGAGGAGCAGAGTGGCTGGATCCTACCTTATGCAGGGCCATGATTATTCATGGTGAAGGAACATTTTGTCTCTCACATATGCATGATGGCCAAAATGCCTACAGAGGAAGATGGGATATAGGTCACTTGCAAGTATGGAATGACTTCCTTAGTCTGCAAGGGAAGCTGAGAAGTGTCGTCTTTCTGCAGGAAATTACCGTTCCTAACTCTGAGGGGATACAAAACTGCAGGGTAGGCCATTATAGCTGGTCTCTGCTTAGGAGGGTCTTTATTGGAGGAGGTAGATGTGGGTCCATTGAAGAAGGGTCCTCTGGTCATGTAGCAGGAGCAAGCTTAACTTGATCAGCTGGGATGGATCAGGCGATTGCTGTCCTGTATTCCTGAAGAGGCTTGGCAGTGATTATTAGAGCACTATGAGTAGATATTTGGTTACTGAGTTAAACTGAGAAAATTCTCCGGAAGGCTGAGGGAGGGGAAGGAGTCGAGGTGGGAGAAAGTTGACATAAAGTTGATTGGGTGGCAATGGTTGGTCTCATTGCCAGGACTGCTGCACCAAATGACCTAGCAGAAGCAGTAGGTAGCTACAGAGAATCAAAGGAAGGAGACACGAGAAGACAGAGGACTGATGTAAAGAACTGTATCTGGCCTGGGTGAAAGGGAAGAAAGTCCCTTTTAGCCAGAGTTTCTCCATACGATCTAAAACATCTTTTTGCTGATGTATTGGGAACAAGTGAAGCTGTTGTAGGGTGAGCTGATCTGATCTGAGCTGAGCTGGTGAGACAGAGATTAATTGATGTAAAGAAGGCTTTAGTCCAGCTTTTTAGTCTGAGTCCCACAATCAATGATCAGACTGGCAAGAAGAAGGATGAGCTGGATGGTACATCAGTCCCCTTATAGAGGCCACCTGAACTGTCCTCATGGTTTCGGGGATGTTGCTCTCTCAGTAACCCCTTCGAGGTTGGCAGAAGGCAAGCAGTAGATCATCTATCAGTGACTCAAAAGAAGGTTCATCTAAGGGGGCATGATAAAACTTAGCAGTTGGCAGAAGATATAAAACCTAAGCCAGGAGTTAATAGCTGTACGACTCTGTGGGGAACGTTAAGAGACAAAGTTACGTGAGGAAATTTTTATATCAAGATTAACAAGAGTTGAGCAGGGCGTGGTGGAGCACGCCTTTCATCCCAGCACTCGGGAGGCAGAGGCAGGTGGATTTCTGAGTGCAAGGACAGCCTGGTCTACAAAGTGAGTTCCGGGACAGCCAGGGCTATACAGAGAAACCCTGTCTTTAAAAACAAAACAAAACAAAACAAAATTAACAAGAGTTAAATGCAATTGTACAAGTGGATGGACCAGAGTTCTGAAGAAGGCTGAGGTAACTATAACCACCTATTTGTTTCCATCACGAGGAGCAATCACCTAGAGGCTTTCTAAAGAAGGAGTTAAAGTCAGTATCCTAGGAATGAATGAGGTGTCTAAGGAACATTTCCTTTACATATGATGCATTCTGTTTGTTTTAAATATTGACAATATCAGATATTATTTAATGTATAAAACAAGAGTATCTTAAGTAGAACACAGTATTTGGTCAGAAACAATTTGATAAAGTGAAACTTTAA
Source organism: Mus minutoides (assembly GCA_902729485.2). Taxonomy (NCBI): domain Eukaryota; kingdom Metazoa; phylum Chordata; class Mammalia; order Rodentia; family Muridae; genus Mus; species Mus minutoides. The sequence goes on from LR750690.1 coordinate 212,544, forward strand.
TAATTGGGACTATTTTGGCTGACTTAACAAGGAAGGCTAGAGCCAGCTCTTTGTTGCTTCTGCCGATGGGCAAATCTCTTAGGTCAGCGCATCCTGGCAGCAGAGAGTATAATTCTTAACATCATTCTATTTAAAAATAGACTGGCTGTTTAGAGGCACAATTGGTAAAGCAAGATAACTAAATTAAATGAGCGTTTGACTTTTGGAGTTTCCTAGAAAACATCAAGAAGCATCCGTGTGAAAGCTTGTAGGCTCAAGATGACAGTTGAAGACTCAAGATGAGAGTTGCAGGTGCTGGCCCTGGAGTTCTCTATCTGGGTAGAGAGAGATGAGCCCAGGTTGGAGAGAATCTATTTTATGCAAGTCTTCTCCTCCCAAAGAACCTAAAGACTTTAGATATAACTAAATAGAATAGTTTATTGACTCTACAGATACAGAACTTATTGTCCAAGACAGCCCTTGAATATTCTGAAGGACTTCCTACGGCTATAAGTTTGATGACAGAGTAGTTGGTATCTTCCTTTAATGAGGGAACATGAGTGGTTAGGGCATAGACTGAAATTAGCTTTTGCTGAGAGGAAGAACTGAATGTCAGGGTAAAGGGCATGACCAATTGACCTAACATGCAGGTTCCATACCAGTCAAGTAGTAGGTAGACTTCGATACAAGGTTCCTCTGTTCCTCAGCAGCCTCATATGTCAGTTTGGAATACACTGAAAGTAGACTTGAAGGCTGCCTCCCTAAAGTGCCCCAGGGACATTATTATAACATGCTAATGAATATGACAGAAGATGTGAGCATGGACCGTGAATGGAAGGTTCATTCTCATTGCTGGCTGGAATACCCAGGAACACATGTGGAGTCCCCAGGAAGACAGTGGGCACACTGAGCATGACAGGCAAGTCATGATGCCAGACAGAAGAAAGTTGGATTTTTGGTTCTTTCACTTTGGAGGTCATCTCTAGAGCAAAGAAAGCAACCCATATCTTGGATGGATAAATAAATAGTGTTTAAAGTCACTGGGCAAAAATGAGTAACCCATTGTTACAGGGGTTTGATCACACTGTGAGCCTCCAGATTGTGTTATTTACTGAAAACAAAACCAAAACCAAAACCAAACCAAACCAAAACAAAAAAAACCCAAACTATTTCTGGTTGGGGTGTGGCTCACCACACACCTTTACTCCAGGAGCTTTCTGCTGATTATAAACAGGATTAAGTCAAGTCAACCATAGGTCAAGAGGTTGAGCAAGCAAGCAGTTGAGAGGGAGTGAACACAGGGAAAAACCATAGAGTAGGAGGACGTCAGGAGGATGGATAGAGAGGCAAACAGGAAGTAGAAGGGAGGGACCTCCCTTTTGAAGGTTTTTTTTAAGTGTTGTAGAAAAGGAGAACTCCTTTTGGTACATTGGCTATGGAGGAAGGTCGGGTAGGTCCTTTCTGTGCCTCTCTGAGTTAACAGACTTTCACCCCAGCATCTAGCAATTGTCAAAGTCAAATGTTTGAGAATTTGTCAAAACCAACAACCTACAAATGGTAGGGAAGGAACTCCCATCCGATTCATCGTTGGGGTGCCAATGTGAAGAGCGTGTGAACACCGCATGCTAGCAATGGAGAAAAGCACCGTTGAGGGACCGTTGTCCCAGATAGTGAGAAAGCACAGAGAAAGTGTGGTCATCGTCGCAGTGGCTTCTGCGGAGGGACAGCTCCTAGCAATGAGGAGACAGAATCCTGGGTGCAAGAGCTGGGAACGGGCGAAGACAGGGCACAGATAACAGATTTAGAGTCCACCTGGATGGTTTTCCCTCTGTGATAGCAAAGGACGTCCGATGGAAGAAATAAGGAATAAAACAAAATTAATTAATAAAACCCAAGTGTAAGAGAACATGATGTCTGCAGGCAGAGGTGAAAGAATGGGTGTTGATGAGAATGAGAAGCCATGAATACTGAAAAAAGAGTCGGCAGAAACAGCGGTGAGAAGCGCCAAGCTCTCTCCATCAATATAAAACTATAGTCGTGGAGGGACCTCATCAACCTGTGGGTGAGCAGATGACAGGGAGAAGAGGGTATAAACAAAGATGAGCTGTGCCGAGCTTAGGGGGTTGGGATGATGTTTCCATATGAACATTTTATCTGTTTAAGGCTTATACACATTAAGGTGACCTTTGTCTCAATTTTAGGATGAATTGAACAAGATGCCCTATGTTGATGTCATCAGGATCCCTAATGGCCACAGAGCTGATGGAGGCTTTGTCCCAGTATGAACATACTCGCCAGAGAGTGCTCTGAAGCCCAAGTTGGAGGTATCAACCCCTCCCCAAGTCAACAAACACTCCTCATCACCTGCTTCCTGTCTCTGTTCTTCTTTGCAGCTTTACCCCTTAGGTATAATTATTTTCATTTCTTAGTATGTGAACTGAATTTTAAATTATTTTATTAATCACATTTATTGTTTGCGTGAGTGTATGTAGGGAGGGAAATGTGTACCACAGTGCATGTGTGGAAGTCTGAGGGCAACTTGTGAGAGTTAATTACCTCTTGCAACCCTATGAGTCACAGGGATTGAACTCAGATCATCAGGCTTGGGGCAAGCACCTTTACCTACTGAGCCATCTTACCAGCCCCATATGTCTTATTTTTTATGAGGTAAATGAGCCAATTCTTTCCCTCCAGTCCAAATCATAATTTAAGAGGGTACTTTTTTATTGTTATGACTGTGATCAAGACAACATATTTTTAAAGAGTGTTTAATTAGGCTTATGGTTTCAGAGGGTGAGAGTCCATCATGGCAGCACAAAAGCATGGCAGCAGGAACAGCTGAGAACTCACATTTGGATCCACAAGCAGGAGACAGATAATGCATGAGGATGAGAGTCTCTTTACACCTCAAAGCCCACTGCCAGTGACATCTCCTCCAACCAAACCACAGCTCCTAATCCTTTCCAAACAGTTTCATCAATTGGGGACCAACTATTCTAATATGTGTGGGGCTACTCGCCATATGAACATACTCGCCAGAGAATGCTCTGAAGCCCAAGTTGGAGGTATCAACCCCTCCCCAAGTCAACATACACTCCTCATCACCTGCTTCCTGTCTTTGTTACTACATCCTCTAATCATAAATGTCTATGTGCACTCCTAGAGCATCCATACACATGTTCAGTTCATCTAGTCCTTTGCTCTGTGGTTCAGATTATTTACAGTGTGCTGGAGGTTTGGCCTGTGGGAATACAGTGTGGGCAAATTTCCACAGCTCTTCATGAAAAGCAGCATACAGTTCAGATAAAATGCTTCTGCAGTGAACTCTCTAAGTGGTAAATTAACACCTCACCAAGCAACAAAAGACAGACTACATTTCCCAGAATTCCTTGCCACTAGGTGTGGTGTGTGAATGAGTTCTAGCCAACAGCTTGCAAATTGAAGCATCAGGTATAATCCTGGAAAGAACTGGATGCAGTCTAAAGCCTGGTTATGACTTCTTTCCCTCTTCCTCCTCTTCCTCTTCCTCCTCCTCCTCCTCCTCTCTCTTTCTCTCCATCCGCCTCCCCTCCCCCTCTCCCTCACCTCTGCCTCTCCCTCTCCACCCCTCCCCCCCCCCCCCCCCTTCCCTCCTCCTCTTCCTCCTCCTCCTCCTCTTCTTCTTCCTCTCTCTCTCTCTCTCTCTCTCTCTCTCTCTCTCTCTCATCTCCCCATATTTTACAGTGTCTCTTGGAATTAATTTAGACTGCTGGATCTGTGTTGGTCATTGAAAGTCATGTTTGATTTAATTGAGAGTCTAGAAGGAGCCCGGATCCTTTAAAGTTCCATTTGGCTCTGCTCAGCTCTGTACTCCTTCAGCAACACTGTAGAGCCTTGTTGTTTAAGCTTCCAGCATTTCAAGAATTCATTTATGCATATTTATGTCTAACTAAAATAGGATCTTCCACCCCAAGAATGTTGGAGGAGTTAAGAAGACATAATGGGATTCAGTCTGGTGCCTTGAAGAGCCTTCCCTGAGTAGTGACTTTGAGATGGCAGTGTTTGAAGTTTGATGAAGTCATGGACGGAGCATCTCAGGTGGTGAAGAGCAGTGTTGAGAAGAATTGTGAGGAAGCGTAGGCTACACACCAAAGGTGCAAGGATCCTGACTTCATCTGAATAAACCAAGGAAAGACCTGTGGGACATGAACCTGGAGAAGCAGGCAGGGACCAGAATCTCCCTGAGGGCAGAGGCATAGTAACAGCTCTGCTCTTAATTCTGAAAGGAAATGGGAGGTTACTGGAGAGTTTCACAACAATCAGACCATGACTCAAACTTTTATGCTTATTGTGTGTGTTGGACAGTATTCAGTGCTTAGGGACAGACGACCACCCAGGAGCTCACCCTAGTTTTTCCTGCTGCTTGCTCCAGACCCAGAAACTGCAGTGTCAGGCAAGTTGAAGTCTCCTGCGAGGGTGGAGCTTGTCCTCCCTGCCCTGTTCTCTCTGTGGAAGGTCAGGAGGATTTCCTTAAGGTGAGATTTACCTTTCCTAGTGTACTGTGAACTCTGTCATGTTCAATTTATTGTTCCATAGCATACCCCCAAGACAGTAGAACTGTATTTTACACACTATTGTGTGTTTTCAAGCATTCAGCACAGCGCCTTGCTCACAGTTGGTGCTCAATACATATTTATTGATTTAGTTAACGGATGGATGAGTAAACAATGCTTGTATAATTCTCCCCAAAGGAATCCAAAGATGTGAACAGAACTTGCTGGAAGGCTCCTCGGAGAGTTGTTTGTTTGCTGACTCTGGTGATATTTGTAGCTAAGGCAGCAGAGACCGAAAGGCTGCTACTGATTTTGCAAATGTATTTGCCTGTGCAAACAGCCACGCTGCAGGCACTTCCACGGGACCCAGGACAGGAGTGGTGCCACCTCTGTCCTCTGGCAGCGTGTCTGAAAACTCGGCCTTAGCCCACCTGCTTGTTTGCAACCTGGAGCAGTAACTGAAGGGTGCAGGAGGCCCCGGTGGCTTTTTACCTCTTTGTAGTGACTCAGATTTGAGCAACAAGTTTATCTCCTTAATCATTATGGTTGTTTATTCAGAAAACGGCAAAACAACTTTCATGTAAATTTTTGGAGTTGGTCACAAGTAAATAGAACCAAATATTTTACCCAAAGCCATGTAATCGTTGGCAAGTGAGATTTTCCTCGGTGAGTCAGAAACACAGAAAAGATAGGGCTTCAATTAGATGGTCCAGCCCTACTGTTAGCAGGTCCATTTGACAAAAGGAATTGGGGTCGGGGAGGTTGCCAGGATGGGATCTGGGAACACGTGACAAAGGGAAACAGGTAGAAGGGGAGACTGCCATGAGAACTGAGAAAAGGACTTTTAAAGAATTCATAAGTTGACCTCTAATTTCACGCACCCAATCATTACTTTCAGGGGTGATGTTTTAGGGGACAGGAGCAGTGTTTGTAGGAGCAGGACCCCAGCAACCTCCCTAAGGCACTGTGATCTTGTGCCTAGGTGGTGCATCCTGTGTGAATACAAGGCACGTGAGGAGGGTGGGAAGCGACACCAGGTATTGACATGCCGTCTTCTTCCATAACGGGTCATCACAGCTTCAACTCACACTAACCAGTGGTCCACCACGTGTTGATTTATCTTCAGAACATCCCCAAATATGCTGAATTACAAATTTTGAAGACAGCATGTGAATGGTGACATTTGTAACCTCACTCTTTCACCTCCCCCTCCCGCACACTTGTATTAAACGCATCTTTATCAAAGCCAGACTCTTCCCAGAAGCCTCTGTTTCCCATGAGGTCCTGTGGATGCCTTTGCAGCAGGGCTGTTTGCACAGGCAAATGACTGGCAGAGTGAGTCAGAGTCTTTCAGTTAGCCCATCAGCGAACACTCGGTAATCATTCGAATGCCTGCTATTTAACTAAATTTGTGGCTAACGCATAGGCTGCACAACGCTTGCCCCCTGCTTGGTTGCTGTGTCTCTTTCTTTCCTTTGTGGACTGCAAAATTCATTCTGCTTTTGTTTGTTTGGTTGGTTGCTTGTTTGTTTAATTTTGAAAAACAAACAAACAAACAAACAAACAAAGGGTCCCTTTCCTATGTTTCCCAGATAACTTTGTTTCACTGATAATATGTGATAGCTTGCATGTAAAAAGACCTCCATAGGCTCATGGTTTCTAACATTTGATTCACAGATGGGGATGCTACTTAGAGAAGCCATGGGGGGGGTTATATACAGGGTTTAGCAGCCAAATGTCAAGCTATAGGGACAGACCAGAGAGTTAGGCTGGCTTGGCTTCTGAGTTGGTTGGACTTTCTAGTCCAGAATGTATCTCCTTATAAGGAGCAAACCCAAACCTTTCTTCCCTTAAGATACTTCTGTGTGGTATATTGTCACCGTGAACAATTGCATTATACAGTTACTGCAAAAAAATGCACAAGAAAAGGTAGAAAGAAGAACCCTGGCCTCCCACTATGATGGTGTCTTAGGGTTTTATTGCTGTGCAGAGACATCAGACCAAGGCAACTCTTACAAAGGAAAACATTTACTTTGAGCTGGCTTACAGTGTCAGAGGTTTAATTCGTTATCATCACCACAGAAAACATTGGTAATGTGCAGGCAGACATGGTGCTGGAGGAGCTGAGACTTCTACATCTTGATCTACAGGCAGCAGGAGACTGTATGCTACACTAGACCAACTTGGAGCAGTTGAGACCTCAGAGTCCACCTCCACAATGACATACATCCTCTACAAGGCCACACCGAGTAAAAGTGGCCCTCGCTATGGGCTAAACGTTTAAACACATGAGTCTCTGGAGGCCACCACAGAGGAGTCCATTTGGCAGCTTTCCGTTATTCCACTGGGTCTACAGTAGTAGAGACAGTGGCTACTGTTAGCCATGAACTGCACCCTTGCTGGCTCCCTGCCCTCCCCTCCCCCACATGATTTCCTTTTTGAGTCACAGCAATGTTGCACTCTTCAGTTTCTTTTGTATCCTTAACATTCTAGGCTACATTTGTTTCTATATCATTAAATTTCTTAGCACACATTGTATTGTTTTGGATGCTTGCATATTTTATATATAAAAAAAGATAATCTGTAACTTTTAAATCACTAACAATAGGATCTGTTTAATGTTTCATTGTTATAAACTCTATATAATGTTTTTATTTACTTTGTGCCTGAAGATATTGTTAAATGCCTAAATTACAATAGCCACACATTTATATGAATTCTCAACTGTTTTCTGATTATGGAATTCAGAGTATGGGGCCAAAGGCCAGGGCATTATGCAGTCAGTATTTCTCAGAGATGATTTTTTTCACAGCTAAAGATATTTGACTCAAGTCTAATTTGCTTCATTGATATGTCAATTAACATTTGGAGATCACTTAATCAATTAGACATCTTCCCAAACGTTCAAGAGTGATTCAGATAACTTCATGGCTCTACTGTTGCTCCTGTTGCTTGCTGGCTATACTGTAGATGGGGAATAAGTTTACAGCCAGTGCTCTCTGCCAGAGAGTCCTGTAGACACACCTGCTGCCCTCTGTGTGGGAGGAAGCAGACAGTCCAGGGCTGTGCTCAGAACCTGTGCTGGTAGTGGAGGAACCCTCCTGCCAAAGAGAGTGTGTTAGATGCTAAGTGTATGCACTTCTCACTAAGGGTGCCCTGCTTCTCTACCCCACTGAGAGCACGCTGGTTCTAAGCCCATCGCAGTCTTGTAGACCCATGCCCTCTGCATCCAGCCATGTGCATGCAGTCTGTGGCTTGCCATTCCTCCCACTCACTGTGCCTTCTCCTGGAAAGCAGATCTGGAAGTACACGCTGGGCTCTGGGGGAACAGGTGGCTGGCAGTTCTGTCTCATTTTTCCTCCTCTTCTGGAAGGCAGTGGGATGTGGATCAGGACTGGATACACTTAGCAACGATGCTCTTTGATTCCTGGAGGATCTGTTTGAGGAGAAAAGGAAATAAATGAGCTGGGTCACATGAGTAAAATTAGAAAACACTTCAGCCCTAGGAGAGATGCCTAAACACTGGAAATGTGTTGACCAATGCTGAATTCTGTCTCCTTGGCAGCAAAAGAAGACAACAACAGTTGAGCCATTCACTAGGTGCAGGTGTGAAATATTAAGGACTTGATTTTGTTCTGAAAAAATCAGGCCATGGAAGACATCTTGGATAAGGGCTTTAGATTCAGGGGTGTGTACTAACATGTGAAAACCTGTCCCCGATTAATGTGGACAGCTCTGATTTAGGGATATTCGGCTATAAAACCAATGTGGTAAAACATTTCATGGGTTTGGGGAAATATTCAAGCCGTCAACATATAAAAATCCAATTAAAATCCAAATCTCAAAGAATCTATTCTTTGAGAAGAAAAGAAAAAATGCAAAAAAAAAAAAAAAGCAGATTTAAGTTTTCCCTGCTTTACTGAAGTAAGGCTGAGTACGTAAACTGCACATGTTTCAGACTCACACTTGAGAGGTGTGTCATCTATACCCTCCCCCAAATCCAGCAACACCCAGGGCTATGTCTCCTCCTTCACCCTGAAATCTCCGTCCTGCCTCCTCACCATCCCTTTCTCTCTGCCTTTCCACAGCTCTTCTCCAGGACACGGATGCTCAGCTTGCTGCTGCCGTGACAAGGATGCACTGGGTTCTGCAATGATGTGTAAGTGGGCGAGGAAAACGTCCTCTCTGTTGTTGGCTTTGTTTGCCTCCACGTGATTGCATCAAGACTCATTTATATTTTAGTGGACAATACTAGTTCATTCTTTTGTGTTGCTGACTAGCATTCCTGTGTACGGCTGAATGTTTGAGCAGATATCTCGGCTCTTAAGTCTTAATGTTCCATAGGACAAAGAAGTGCCTTACACTCTTAATTTTTCTTCCGTCTTTATCAAGTGGGTGAATTTTTCTACAGCATCAATGTTCTTGATGATTTAAAAGGATATTGTTTGTAGCATTTGTAGTTATGTGTGGGTGTGAATGTGTGTGCCCGTGCATGTGTGATAATACAAGCATGTGTATTTTGTGTGTGTGTGTGTGTGTGTGTGCATGGAGTTGAAATAGGGTTGCATATGTGCATTGTGTGTGTGTGTTGTATGTGTGTAGAAGTGTGTGTATTGCATGTATGCATGTGTGGGTATGTGTGTATGTGCTTATTTGGAGACCAGAGGACCACCTTGGATATCAGCATCAATTTGAAGATACCACCTACCGTTTTTTGAGACAGGGTCTCTCACTGGCCTACAATCCTCTGATTTGACCAGTGAGTCCCAGGGCTGTGCCTGTTTCCCACTGCCCTATTCAGCCATATGGAGTCAGAGCTAATTGGTCCTTGAGTGTTGTTTTCTGAGATCCGTGGAACAGAAGCTGCCCTGTTTTCATTTTAAGGAGGAATTCATTCTATTGATTACATGTGTGATACTCAACACCTAAATGACAAACAGGCCTTGTGTCTGTTGATTTTTGCCCACTGAAGTTCTGAGCACACTGAAGGTAGGCAGGTCTAATGTGTGATTTCTGTAGCATGACAGTTCATCGTGACTGTCACATGGGATGAAGCATACACCCTAGGTGAGCACACCCCTAGGTACTGATGTCAATCGAAGTGGGAAGACCCATTTTTGAATGTGCAGTGCACTACTCAACAGGCTGGGGCCCAGATAGAACCCAAGTGGAAGATGTTCTCTTTCCATATCCTGCCCCCCATGAGTAAGCTGCCTCATTTGCCACAAGCTTCCTCTGTCTTAAAAGGTTCTGCCTTACCCCAAGTCCATAGCAAGGAAGCAAGTGGCCATGAACCAGCTGCTGCGTGTGAATAAGTCCTTCTTTCTTCAAGTTGTCTTAAGCTGGCTGAGGTGTGGTCTAACCTAGCCTTGTGGTCAGATAACTGCTCTTAGCCTTACTTCCACAGGTCACAATCCCGTCTGTCCCCCACAAGTCACAACCCCATCCGTCTGTCCCTTCTCTGTTCTTGTATTCTCCACCAAACCGCCTCCCACCTCTCAACATTCTTCAGGATATAAAGTCCTGTGTGTGACTTCAGCTTGCCAAACTGGAAGACCAGGGGCAGCTCCCAGACTCAGCTCTGCCCAGGTGAGACCTGAACAGCTGTGCCCACCCACAAAGAGAAGTTGCTTGCTTTCATGACCCCTTTCTGCAGACCATACCTTCCTACTGTCTCCATCCAGGCCTCTCTCCCTGCATGGGATCCTGCACTTATAGCTGGACTGCAGCTTGCTGCCTGGGTCCCACAGTGCGACAGCACATTAGGGATGTTCTGCCTCTGGCTGCCATCTGCTGTGTTGCCTTCTTCTATGCCTTTGGGACTTGTAAATATGATGACATGTCTTTTATCTTTGCATCAAGTTATTGATAAAGATGCTCCAAACAGCCCAGGCTAAGACTTCATACTTCATCTCCTACTGACAAATATTGTAACTCATGAGTCAGTGGCCTGATCATATGACCCATTCTGTCATGTGGTTCCATACCATAGCCAGTTTCATTTGCTATGCGTGAGGGTTACTCCCTTCATCTTTATACCCCTATGCAAGGCAGAGGGTCAAAAGATGGCAGGTATTTATAGCAGGGTATAGTTGGGAGGTGGAAAGAAATTAATATGGGGGGTGGGATGGGAGAGGGCAACAGGGAAGAATGTGATTGAATATATTATATGCATTATGAAAAAGTCAGAATGAAAACATTATTGTAATTATTGCTAATAAAATATTTAAATGAGATTAAAAACCAAATTGAATTAAATGTATCTTGGTTAGATAAGATGCCTGCTGAAGTATTTTATTGAAAGTATTGCTGGGCTAGGGAGGTGACTTATGGGTTAAGAGTATGGACTGCTCTGGTAGGGAATGATCTGGGTTCAGTTCCCAGAACCCCCCCCACACACACACACACACAGAGGCAGTGGCTAACAATGGCTATTGCTACAGTTCAGGAGATCCAATGCCTTCTTCTGGCCTCTGAGTACACTACACATGCGATATATATATATATATATATATATATATATATATATATATATATATATATATGCAAAATATTTACACATAGAAAGTAAACTAAATGAATCTGAAATTTCTAAGTGTTGTCTCCTTTTTAAGGTGTCTAGACTCTGGGGAAAAGACCTGCCGTGGCTGACTGGTACCAGGTAATCATGCCTCAGACCATCTCATGAAATGTAGTTCTAGTAAATTTTCCAGGAGAGAAATACCTTCGCTGCCTGTGATTTGTGCCAGCACCCCCATCCTCTCTTTGTAGCTCTGGGAAACCCACATGACTCTCCTCCTTCACCTTCTCTAAGCTTTTTCCTCTCTGTTTTTTCAAAGGTCACAAAGATGTTTCAGGGATCGTGTTTCAACTGTTTTCTGGATCTTGGGCCTTGGGAGGATCCTGGGCCTTGGGCTCCCAGGCTGTCTGCTTAGATGGCTTGCAACATTGCACATGAACTGCCTTTATATTTGTATCAGGACATCTCTCTCTCTCTCTCTCTCTCTCTCTCTCTCTCTCTCTCTCTGTGTGTGTGTGTGTGTGTGTGTGTGTGTGTGTGTGTGTGCGTGTGACTGAAGTAAGAGAAAGGAATGGGGAAGAGAGGAGGTAAGTGGGCATTGTGCTAACACAGCACGGGCTCACCTGGTCCTTCAGAACTCAGTGATGCTGAGGCAGAGACTGGTCAGTTACAGACTCAGCTCTCAGCATCCTGTGAGGGTATCCTCTTCTCTCTCATATTATTCCCCCTCTTAATGCCCCAGTGGTCACCCCACCCCTGGCTGCTCATAAGTAATGCCTATCTCTACTCCTCTCTCTGTGTCTCACAAAATGCTAATGGATGCTCATGGCTCGCACGTCCACCTTGAAGTCCTTGGTGATGACTTGCAACTTTCAGCATCACCAGACTGAACTCCAGCCAGCCAGCCTTTTATCTCAGAGTATCTTGTTGCCGGGGCACTGGGTCCATGCAGGGAGGAAGGGTAGAGTCAGATGTCCAGTATTCAGTGCAGAGGAAGGAGCTCATATCCAGCCTCTTCTCACAGAATGGAGCCCGGGTTTCCATTCACTGAGAGAAAACACTCGACAAAGGCCACATTCTTCTTCTGGCTTCGGCTTGCTTTCAGCCCACATTTATTTCTGAACATGGTTACCCACCCAATATGGCATCCCACACTTAGGTTTGTCTGGACAGACAACTATGGAAACGTCATTCCGGATGATAATGGCCCCCAAACAAGAACTGAGTCTTCTGTAAGTGAATCTCAAATACCCTCAAGGTTCTGCGGCATCTGGAGACCTTCCTGCAATGTGAACATTCCCCCAGTTAGGTCAGCAAGGAAGCTTTGCAATAACAACGCTCTGCTGTTCTCACGTTGGGAGATGACAGGACAGAGAAAGCCTCTGCCCTGGATTTCTCTACCCAGATGTAACTGCTGGGTACTAGTCTTTAGCGTCACCATGGCAACGCACCTCTAGGTGTGTCTGTTGAGGGCATTTCTAGAGAGGTTTAACTGAGAACAGAAAATCTCTGGATGCGCATCACACTGTGCTAGGATATGGGGTCCCAGAATGGATAAAAGGAGCTGAGCAGAGCCGAACACACTGCTTTCTAGCTGTGAACACAGTGAAGCCAGTCAGTCACCCATGTGCATGCGTATGCACGCGTCCTGCTCTTTACACGAGAACTTCCCCACTGTAATGGGCTCACCCTCAAACTGTACGCCAAAGTAGGCCTTTCCTTCCTTTCTGCTCATGTGTTAGTTATTTGATCAAAGCAACAGGACAAATAACTGACATATTGTTTGAAAAGTCCGTGCTGGAGCTGCCACCAAGGGATCTATGTGAGAGATTCAGCATGGACTGTGCCGGCCCTGGATCTGGCCTTGTGGTGGGAACCTCTTACTAGCGCCTCGGAGGTGCCTTGCCTCCATTTAAGCTTTCAACTTTCTCCTGAAGTTTTCCCTCATGATCTTTCATGTAATTTCTCCCCACCCTAGTTCACGGGCTTCTAGGGCGTCTCCATGGGAATAAATGAATGTGGTGTTTTAATCAGTCTTTCCTTGTGTTTAAAGATGAAACTCCCAATGCCCTTATCAGCTCGATGTAGGAACACGAGGAAATGGAAATTGGTCACTATCTACTCACAGGTGCAGCATGCCCTTAATCTTAGTGTTGGCACTGTTGAAGCAGAAGCTGGAGAACAGTCATGGGGTCTAGCCTGGGATCTGTTGAGAGTTCCAGGGTAGTATGGGCTAAAGTGAGTCACTGACTTTAAACAAACAAACAAACAAACAAACAAACAAACAAACATAGAAGCAGACAATATATTCTTGGAGTTAACTGAGAAGGCAGTTGTAGTTATTTGTTATAGAAAGGACATCCTCCCTCTGTAGACTTGTTTTGTGTGTGTTTCTGTTGAATGATACCACATTTGGCGTTGTTCATTCATTGACATTGAACCCACTGTACTTTGCACCCACATCTAGTTTATCTGACAAACAGTCGTTTCCACAGAGGCTCACCACAGCCTTACAGCTCACCAGTCACTACGAGGAAGTTTCACCTTAAGCCACCAAATCGGCAAAAACGTACAAAGGGCTTGACACTACATGACTGGAGTTATAGCGTGTGTCTATGAAAGCTGAGACCAGAGGGCAGAGGATCAGCTTGCTCAGCCTTGGACAGTGATTCTGGCCACTTGTTACATATCCATAACAGACCCCAGAGGGCGATGAGTGCTGGCTGGCTCTGGCTGAGAAATTAGCTGTACTGGGAGTCAAGATTTGTGGGTGTATGATCTGTGACTGCTTGAATGCACAATACCCTGGACGGGTCATCTGGGGAATTATGTTCCAGACTGACAAGTTTACCAGTCATTTATGAACACTCTCAGTCTCAACGAAAAATTTCCCTGAACTTAACAAACTCTCCCCAGATACCTCTCTCCACATTGGCCTCTGTAGCAGCCTCCACCTATGTGCTGCCTACCCTCACACAGCCTGAACATGGCCATGAAGCCATTATTGTTAGGTCTGAGGTCTCTTATTTCCAAGGAAACACAGAGCAGAATAAGATCAAGGCCCAAATAGTGTTCCCCAAGTAATCTGTCCCAATTCTTCACCCTTGGGTGAGATGACCCTAAGGCAGGTGCCACCAGATTCTCAGAAGGTTCCAGAAAGATTGAGCCCTGTTGCCCGCAGCACATCTTTTAGTGGTGGGTGGAGCTAATGGTGACATAGTAGTGGTAGTAGTTGTAGTAGTGGCTACCCTACACTCCTGCTGCCAGACCCCACTCTAGAATACCTGTTTTATAAATGACTTTTGTCTAAAGGCTAGGAGACATTGGTTCTAGACCTTTCTTTGAGCCCCAGGGTCTCCAGTGCTCCTTGATGCTCCTTAATACTCTTCAGTGCTCCCCAGTGCTGTTGGGTGCTCCTCGGCTGGTAGCCACCTCATCGATGACTCTGCTCTGTCACACTGCACCCTGTGTGGTTCTGACTGTGTTTCTCCTTCTGTAAGGACATTGGATCTAGGCCAGTCACATGACTTCATCTACTCTGGAGTAAGTCTGTAAAGATGATTCCAATCACAGCCCTTGAGACAGCTCAGTGGGTAAGGGCATTCACTGCCAATCCTGATGGTCTCAGATGCTCAGTCCCTGGAGCCCTTGTGGAAGGAGAGAATTGAACCATGAGAGCTGTGTTCTCTCCTCCACATGCACAGCAAGGTAGTCACATGTCCCCCTCCCCCTCCACACAAGATAAATAAATTAATTCAAAGAATTTTTTTAAAGACTATACTAAATCTATCCTAGGGTCATACAAACTGGAGGCTAGTATTTGAAAACATCACAGGCATGAAGGGCTCCATGTTACATGGTAGCCATGTTACATGCTCCATCATGTCTCAGTTACTTTTCTTACATCCATGATTAAGCAAGTTCAGGGAGGAAGGGTTTGATTTGGCTCCTGGTTTGAGGGCAGACAGTCTGTGGTGGCAGAGGGTCAGTGCAATGGGTGTTTCATGTCTGCCCCTATTTTAGGGGAATAAGAGGCAGACACAGAGCCAGCCTGCACCCAGTCCACTCCCAGTTTCCAATCTGTTCATTCTAGGACCCCAGCCAATGGATGGTGCAGGACAGGTCTTCCTGGCTCTGTTAAGCCCTGTGAAAACCTCTGTCACATACAAAGATGTGACGTTTGCTAATGCCTTAGGTGTTTCTTGAGCCAATCTACTGGACACTTGAATTTATATCACTTTACCAGGAAGCAGCACCCCCCCCAGTCCCAGTCCCTCCCCGCCCCTGCCCCTATCACCCCACCCTGGTCCAGATCCCCCTTTCCCACAGTGTAGTTCAGCCATTTAGACCCCAGGGGTGATTCCTTCGTTTCCCCTGGCTTATACTTTGTCACTACAGAACAAATCCCAGCTCCTCACACATTTCATTGCTTATTAAACATTGAGGGGGCAAAAAAAGCATACATCAACTTGATGTCTCTCTGAATAATTATATTTTCAACCTTAAGTATTTAATATTCCAATTCAATCTAAGATGCTCATTTGACATTTATAAAATATTATTAAATCCTCGGTGAAAGTAACAATTACTAGTGACACCAATCTCCTCCAGGACAATTACCCTGCTTAAGAGAAGGTTTTTCATGTGCAATTAAATAAAACACTAATGTGAAAAATTCCTGTCCAAGGTCCCATAGGGGTTTACAAAGTTCATGGGCCTTCTGTTCAGTTTAATTTGTATTTTTTCTGTACAAGAAAATGGGTATGAATACAGGTGATGATGTCTTATTTGTCTCCAAGGGACACCGTGTACAGCTACAGTAGTTCTGAGCACAGTTGGAATTAGCAGGCACAGACCAGACCATTTTCCGGCAGAGAACGCTCTAGCTGAGTACTTTTCTTTCTGGTTGTTTATTTTGTAAGATTCTTAATGTTTTCTATGCTCTGTTTTGGATTCAACAGTCAATAGGAATGAGGACACGCTGCCCTGGGAAGGGGGCAAATAGGCTGTTTATAGTGCCGCAAACCAGGACCTGGGTATGTGTGTCCATGGCTGGAGAGAAGACGCTTAGCTCAAGTTGCTAATAGCAACAGGCACAGATCTGGGCTTCAGCTACAGGAAGTCACATCCCTGCCCCGGCTGCTACCAGCAACAGAGAGAGACAGGTGTATCAGGTCCCCATCTTTGTCTAGCATTAGAAGTGTGTTTGTCACTTTGTTGTGACGCATCCAGCAGAGATGAGCACTCAGACACGGGTTCAAGCCAACTGAGAGTCTTTAATAGCTTGCTGGTGACTATAGCAGATGTTTGGAATGCAAATGCAGTCCTGAATCTTTCTCAGAGTGGGCTTTTAAACACAGAAACTACAACCTGGGTTGACACACACCAGTTAGCAAAAACAGTTAGCCAAAAGCAGAACTACAGAAGCCAGAAAATACATTTAGAGACTTCCCCTGAACTATGGACTTTGATGGATGAATGCTTCCTGTGCTCTGGACTACTCACCACCCACCCTACCTGCCCTCATAGGTTAGAGTTGAGGTGACCCACTGCGGCAAACTCACCTGAATTCTGCTGCAAGTGCCTTTAATACCTTCCACCTGCACCCTATTGGTCCCAAGAATGCATCACTTCTAAACAGCAATTCCTGATTGGCTGGCATTGTTTGCACCAGCAATCTTTGATCTCGAAGGCAGTCTTCAATTAGGTCCTCCTGTAGGAGATGCCTTTGCAGCTGAGTTTCCCCCCACCTCACCAGCATTTTCATAGAGGAGGCTTCAGCCGTTTTTCCCACAGATGAAGTCTTTGTTCTCATTTTGGCAGGTGGTGCTGTCTACCTGTTGGGTTCCAAGGCCTGATAGTACTTCCATCACGGCGTCAGTTGGGCTAATATCTGGGGACCTACTAAGGTGTGGAGGCCTATTACAGACTCACAGACATTCTGAACCAGGGAAGCCATAGCTATCCTTCAACCAGCAGCCAGAGCAACCCTACCTTCTGCTCATAATAGAGCCCTTACCCAGTGTACTATCAAAAGGAAAAGAGCCAACAGAATGAATATACATTGGTACACACACACACACACACACACACTTCATACTTGGGATCTGCTGAAGGCTTGGAGCACTTTGGAAAGCTCCTGGTCATTAGTTTATCTTGGGACACAGAGAAGCTGTGGTCTTGGTGATGATGGCACTAGGAACAGGACAGACTAATTCATCAACGAGAGGTAAAGGCGGAACTGCTTTGTCCTTGGACCTCTTCATTATCTTCCAGAAGGTGCGGTTTACCCCAAAGAGGGTCTGAAAAAGCCTTCACAGACCTGTGCAGGTATGCCTCTTAGTTCATTCCAAACCTAACCAAGCTGATGATCAAAATCCACCATCAAACCAGCTGACCCAGAATCTCCCAAAATCCTTGTCTACGAGACAAGATGGCTGTTTTTATTTGGTTTATTGCTGGCCCCTGTTTCTTCTGTATAAACAGGCTGTGATTCTGCAGGACAGGGACTTGGGTCCTCTGCTTTACAAGCTGTTGATGAGGTTGTCATTGCCCTACTGGACACATATATCCAGTGTTAGCATTTCCTAGCTCTTCCTCACAATGGATGGTTGAAGATAACTGCTCAACTTTGTGTTTCTATTGTGAGAAAACACCATAACCAAAACCAGCTTGGAAATAAAAGGCCGTCTTGATGGGAAGTCAGGGCAGAAGCTCATGGCAGGAACCTATGGGCAGGAACAGAGACAGAGGCCATGGAGGAGTTCCACTGACTGATTTGTTTCCAGGCTCACATCCAACTACCTTTCTCACAGCTCCAAGGACCATACATCCAAGTGTGGCACCCTCCATAGTGGTCTGAGCCTTCACTCATTAATTATTAATCAAGAAAACACTCAGGCTTACCTACAGGACATCTAATGGTATTTTGGCAATGGAAGTTTCCTCTTCCCAGATGACCCAAGCTTATGTCAGGTTGACAAACTTTGCACAAAGCAGTGACCCACCACAGTGTTGGGGAGAGAGCAATAAGCAAGTGGCCCTCCTCACAGTTGCCCAAAGTAGAAAGATGAAGGTTAGTTTTACTTTGCATCCACAGGCTAACTGGCCTATGTCCACACTGCCTGTTGTGTATGGGTGTCAGTCCCTCAAGCCTGACCCAAGCTTCTTCATAGTTTTCCTGCCTCCCCTGTCCTACCAGTCAGTGACATGATACACACTCTCATTCATCAAAATGGTGAGAGTCCTCTAGAGCTGCTTCATCTACATATTCTACAATTCTTTCCATGGATGATCAGAAAAGGTCTCTCAGCATTATTCCTGGAAGGAGAGTGGAAGCCTAGCTGAACTCTGAGCACAGAGCCCGGAGCCCGGAGCCCGGAGCCCTAACTTCTTTATTTCTCACACTGTGAAACTGAATCTTGCTCTTTTATCTTAGCAGCTGTGGGTGATGCTCTCCAAGTAGCTGGCACCCAGAATCAAGAGCAGACCACCTACTTTGTTAAGAAACTGCCAACCTCTCTGTCACTCATATGTTGAGGTTCGGTATTTCGTTATCTGTTGAAATGTTAAGTGTGGGCTTTTAAGACTTGGTTGTCTTAGAGATGAGAGGGTTTATATGTATATCTTGGCCTCAAGTTATTTTTGATTGGTAAATAAAGATGTCAACAGTCGATAGCTGGGTAGAAGAGATACAGGTGGGTTTAGGTTTTTGGGCTTGGGGGCCAGAGAGAGAACATGAAGGGGAAAAGAATGCAGCAGGAGGAAGAAGCCATCATGGGTTAGGAGTCAAGAGAATGTGCTCCCGGAGCTGACCGATTAAAGCTAAAAGTCGCCCAGATGAAACATAATAAGTAATAACTTGGGGTTATGGTAAGAAAATAGATCCTAATAGTCTAGAGGGAAGGCAGCTGCCCAGCTTTTGTACCGTTTAAGGCTTATTGTAAACAAAAAGGTTGTGTGTGACTTGTTATCTGGGAACTAAATGGTCTAAGGTGGGGTAGAAACCCGGAGTTGGGATTAAATATTTCTACAACACTCATACTTTGTTTCTTCCTAAGAACATTTTTGCTACCTGCCTTGCTGTGGGCACAGAAACATGTGTATGTGACTGTAGATGTACAGTGTAGGTGTACGTTTGGTACAGTGCCCATGTGGAGCACGGAGGAGATCCTCCAGCACTGATCCTTGTCTTCCATCTTGTTTGTCTGATGACTGTGTCATGCTGGTTTCTCCGTGAGCTTCTAGAGATGCTCCTGTCTCTACCTCCTATCATCAAGTAGGAACACAGGCATTGTAGACATCTATACTCATCTTCCTTTATGTGGGGATTTGATCTGGTCCTCAGGCTTTTGCAGCAAGGGCCTTTACCCAGTGAGCCATTGCCACAGCAGAGATGGTTTATTATTTTATTTTATTTTATTTCTATTTATTTATTTTTTATGAGAAGAAGTTCATCAGGGCAGTAGTCTGTAGGACACATGACAAAAATGACAGCCCTGTGCTCTGCTAGGGAGAGCCCTGGATCCCTCATCTCCCTCCTGAGCTCACTATAGGGAAATGCCGTCTCTGTGTGTCCATTTAGTTACTTCTTATAAGAAACTGGCCAGCAGCTTGTTTCACATACAACAATGCCTTTCTTCTCAGGGACTTGTGTTGCAGAGGTCAAGTTTCCCAAATATCCTTGACACTGAGTGTCAACCCAGTACCCACTCCTAAGGTTTCCCAAATGCAGATGAACATGATATGCATTGACCTTCACTGTGGATGCCCATTAAAACGTTACCAGCTCCTCAGCTCCCTGGGTACCCTGTTATGTATTCTGGGAGAGTATTGTGTGCTCAATAGTATCTTCTCCAGAGAGCCTTTAAATGCTAATTAATTAGAGAATGCATCCTTGCCATACCATGAGGTCCAATTCACAATCGGATCTGGCATATGGTGCTGGAGAAATATCTCCCAAGACACAGCGCAGGCTTCCAGAGAGCCACTAGTAAAGAGAAGCCCTTCTCCGAGGCCCTAATGAGACCAGCAGAGGAGCAGAAGCCCAGAGGCAAGCTGTTTGCAAATCAATCCCTATGTCAGTCCCAAGGTTTCCTTCTGGGAGCAGATTCACAGAGGGAGAAAGACTCTCTACAATTGGTCATAGTAACCATATGAGGATCCATACGGATATCCTTACCAAAGCATGCTGTTGACGATCTTGACTTTCCACACATGCAAGAAATACAAGCTTAGTAGCTGAAGGCTTGCCTAGGAGCTGCGGAACCGGCAGAGGGTGAGGCATAGATTGTGCAGGCGCAGGGTCTGTCTGGGCAAGGCAGCATGGGAGTAACACGTTTGTCACTGTGCATCTCAGATGACATAATGTTTGACTGAGTGTGTTCCTGTGTCCCAGCTCTCTTTAAGAGCAGGTCTCTAGGTTCTAAGTCTTGGAGTACAGGTGAGGTATTGAAGGTTCATAGTTGAGACCCTCTCTGGAACTCTCCTCAACTGAGCAGAATGTCTGAAGGTGCGCTTGTGGGAGTGGCCGCCCACATCACTAGGCTTCCTTACCTCCATGGTTTTTGGAGCAGTGTCTTGTTCCACCCTGATTTAACATCTAGAATGTCACTCTGCAGGGCCTCCCATTTCCTGCTGTGAATGTGGCTGGTCCCTGCCCCTTCATAACTCCCTTCTTTATTTCATAGATGCTACACTTCCCTGCATAGGTCAGGCCAGGGATGGAAGAAGAGATGAGGACCAAGTCTTAGGAAGCAGCTTGGGCATATACTGTCAAGCAGAAAGTCCTCAAAGACCTCACAAAGGCAAGCTTGTGAGACTTTGATGGGGACTCACGGCCACTTCCACCATCCAGAGGAAAGATAGTATCCAAAGATAGTAAAGGTAGTAACTACTCAAGTCCATTGATTCAGGGGTCCTCGCCCCAATTCTCAGGGTCCCACTGTTTTACTGTTGTATCCTGAGTATGGCGTGGCAGAGCTGCTAGGGTTTAGAATCGGTGTCTACAGGGCCTCAGCATTCTGCCTCCATCCGCAGTTCCCCCTACTCTCTGTCTGAGAGGAAGGTCACCTCTGAATTTGACCAGGAGTGTAATTGTCAGCTTAGGTTACTCAACAAAGTGCCGTAGATAGATGCCTCCCAAGGAAAATGCCTTCTCAGTATAGAAGCAGAAAGTCCAGACATGATGCTGACTAGCTTCCTCAAGAAGGCTTTCCTCATGGCTTGCAGATCATGGCCTCCCTCCAGTGTCCTCATGAGAAAAAGAGAGTGAGACCTGCAGGATTACTCTCCCTCTGGGGTGGGGACACTGATCTCATCTTATGATCAGACAGAGCCTTACCCTCATGGCCACAGTGCTTCTCAAAGGCCCTGATACACAGACCCATTACATGAACAGGCACAAATTCCTTCTGTAAATTAGGGGGGCACATTCAATGCACAGAAGAAGCCCTCTGATGTCTACTCTTATGGATTTTCTTTCAGTCTCCCTGGTGCTTGAGTCCCACCCAGTTTTTACCCTGCGGATATATGGATCCCTCCTGGAAGAAGGGCTGGCTGCCTATGTATCCCTGGCTTATATTTGTAGAATCCCCCCTCTCAGTTCTCAAAACTCAACTATCTCTAGGCATGTCAAATATTCAGTTGGAAGCAAAATGCAATGTTGTTCAGGCCATCCCATCAATAGCCTCTGCAGGGAACACCAGATTACAGAGTCCCGAAATCACTGCCATCATATGGTCTACATGCCCCACAATCCATACAATGCCTAAGTTACAGCACTAGCTGTGGTGACCTCACTACCTAGCCTGGGATGACCTCAAAATCCTAGAACTTTTGCCACAGCCTCCTGAGAGATGGCATTACAGACATTCTCTACCATGCTTAGCTGGTGTCAAGGTGTGTCTTTGTGGGCATGTGTGACCACAGGCCAATGGTGGGTGTCTTTTTTAATGTCTCTCTACCTTATTTTTTGTGAATGTCTTTCACTGAACCTGAAAACTCACCAATTTGGCTAGGATGGCTGGCAGTTAGCTTCAGGAATTCCCCCTGTTTCACTTTCCAAGGGCTGGAATTACAGGTGACTGGCTATTTTACATCTTACCAACTGGACCATCTCCTTAGCTTTAAGTTTGCATATTTATAGGGCACAGAGAAAGGACCCTGTGAGTGGTGCTATGCTCTTGAGTGATAGCCTCACCTAATTGAGCTTAAAAGGTTAGAAAAATGTCAGCAGTAGGAACAGCCATGTTTGCCAGTAGCTCTGTGGACACCCTAGGGAATTCTGTCCCACATCTTCAGCTGTGCACTCTGAACCTGGAATCGCTTGTTCGAGAGACGAGGATTTCCATCCATTTTCAGGTGGAGCTTCTGCTCTGTTCATCCATCATATGTATCTATCCATCTGTATTCATCTGTGTATCTGTCTGTACTCATCCATCCATCATCTATGCATCCATCCTTTCATTATCTGTCCATCCATTTTTGTCTGCCCACACATCTGTTCACCCACGTTTCCACCCAATTCATCCATCTTATTCTTTGCACTCAGATTTAGAAGTAAATAATCCACATCCTAGGGGAGCAGAGGGACATCAGGGTAGGTGAGCAGGGGCATATCAGGGTGGATGAGCAAGAGCATATCAGGGTGGGTGAGCTGGAGCACCTCAGGGTGGGTGAGCAGGAGCACTTCACAGTGGATGAGCAGGAGCACCTCAGGGTGGATGACTAGGAGTACATCAGGGGTGTGAGCAGGAGCACAGAGACCTGGAGATGAACATGCAATAGACAACACATTCCAGGGTAGGATTTTTAAAAAGCAACACTCATTTCATTTGTTCTTCAGCTATCAGAATATTGAAAATTGTAATAGTCTATGCAGATGAGAGTTCTGCAAAAAACTTTCACCCATGTGAGGGTCACCAAGTCGACCAAACCTTTGGTAGCAGATAAACATATCCTTTGGTCCCATGGTGGCTTCTCTGGGAATGAGTCCTCAGATCTTGATTCTAAACAAGAAGAAAGAACCCAATGAAGACCCACAGCTAATGAATTTGGAAAAATTTATCATAGTGCAGAGTTCAGTAGGATGATAATGGTGAAATAATACCCTGTTTTCAAAGCAGGATCAAACCCAGGTCATAGCAAGAGTACTAAATCCACGTGACATAGTTGTGTCAACCTGGAACCCATGTGTGCTCATAGATACAGTATGTGTGTACCCCCGCACAAGTGGCAATGTGACAGTTTCTAGAATCTTCTTGGAAAAATGTGTTAGCTAATTAGCATGCCAGATCTTTGCCATACCTATCATATGTATGACAGTTATATATGTGTATATATATATATATATATATATATATATATATATATATATATATATATATATATTCTGCTCCAAGGCAACAGAGGTACCTCCCCTGTGGCTGAAATTTTCAGGGACTCTGCCCCTTCTTACCCATGGTGTTGAGTTTTTCCCCACAGGTGATGGTTATGACTGTCCTGGAAAAATTAGATCAAAATTGCTCTGGAGATTTGCTGTGAAGAAGAGCTGCACAGATGAGCTCCCTGTGTGCCTCTGTGGAAGATGTGCCCAGTCAGCCAGGCCTACTGCTCCTAAGAGGGCATCTGCCTGTCACTCACTTTGCTTCTGTAGGAGGGGGTGTGTGTGATGTGAAAATGGTTAGTGCTGGCTGGGTCCAGGGTGATGTATCCCTGCCCTGTCTCCTCCGACCTCAGAGTTCTTCGCTTGTGTGGTTCCTTCAATCCTTCCTTCCCCATTCAGGTTTTGGTTTTCTGGGGAATGTGAGTGGGCTTGTCCTGGCAGCTCTGAGGTGAAGGTGCTGGAGTTTCCTTGTGTGGCCCCTTCCATCCCCGCTGAAGGTTCTTTGTGTAGGACAGCAGGAGAAACAGGGCGTTGGCCGGAACAGCAAGGCCCACCTTCAAACAGCTTTGGTGGCTGAGCTGCCTTTGAGCAGAGCAACAGCACTTACCTTTCAGACCTCGGTGATGTGCACAGCACAGAACAGGCTCCCAGAGCACGTGACTCTCCTTCCTTCCTTTTCCTGTGCCACAGACAGGATGTGGGATCACAGCTGCTGAGCCTGGGGATGGAAGAGGGCTGAAAGAGGAGCACTACCCCACTTCCTCCTCTATGAATTTCAGTGTCTCTGCTTTTAGGTGGAGGTCTTTAATCCACTTAGACTTGAGCTTTGTACAAGGAGATAAGAATGGATCAATTCGAATTCTTCTACATGATAACCGCCAGTTGTGCCAGCACCATTGGTTGAAAATGCTAGCCGGGTGTGGTGGCACACACCTTTAATCCCAGCACTCAGAAGGCAGAGGCAGGCAGATTTTTGAGTTCGAGGCCAGCCTGGTCTACAAAGTGGGTTCCAGGACAGGTAGGGCTATACAGAGAATCTCTGTCTCGAAAAACAAACAAACAAACAAACAAACAAACAAAATGCTATCTTTTTTCCACTGGATGGTTTTAGATCCCTTGCCAAAGATCAGGTGACCATAGGTATATGGGTTCATTTCTGGGTCTTCAATTCTATCCCATTGATCTACCTGTCTGTCGATGTACCAGTACCATGTAGTTTTTTTATCACAATTGCTCTGTAGTACAGCTTGAGGTCAGGCATGGTGATTCCAACAGAGCTTCTTTTATTGTTGAGAATAGTTTTTGCTATCCTAGAATTTTTGTTATTCCAGATGAATTTTCAAATTGCCCTATCTAATTCAGTAAAGAATTGAGCTGGAATTTTGATGGGGATTGCATTGAATCTGTAGATTGCTTTCGGCAAGATAGCCATTTTGACTATATTAATCCTGCCATGAGCTTGGGAGATCTTTCCATCTTTTGAGATCTTCTACAATTTCTTTCTTCAGAGACTTGAAGTTCTTATTATACAGATCTTTCACTTACTTAGTTAAAGTCACACCAAGGTATTTTATATTATAGAGGAGAAAGTGGGGAAAGGCCTCAAAGCTATGGGCACTGGGGAAAAACTCCTAAACAGAACAGCAATAGCTTGTGCTGTAAGATCAATAATCAACTAATGGGACCTCATGAAATTGCAAAGTTTCTGTTGGGCAAAAGATACTGTCAATAAGACAAAAAGGCCACCAATAGATTGGGAAAGAATTTTTACCAATCCTAAATCTGATAGGGGACTAATATCCAATATATACAAAGAGCTCAAGAAGCTGAACTCCAGAAATTCAAATAAACCCATTAAAAATGGGGTACAGAGCTAAACAAAGAATTCTTAACTGAGGAATACGTAAGGGCTGAGAAGCACTTAAAAATGTTCAACATCCTTAATCATCAGGGAAATGCAAATCAAAACAACGCTGAGATTCCACCTCACACCAGTTCGAATGGCTAAGATCAAAATTTCAGGTGACAGCAGATGCTGGTGAGGATGTGGAGAAAGAGGAACACTCCTCCATTGTTGGTGGGATTGCAAGCTGTTACCTCCACTCTGGAAATCAGTCTGGCGGTTCCTCAGAAAACTAGACATAGTACTACCGGTAGATCCAGCAATACCTCTCCTGGGCATATGCCCAGAAGATATTCCAACTGGTAATAAGGACATATGTTCCACTATGTTCATAGCAGCCTTATTTATAATAGCCAGAAGCTGGAAAGAACCCAAGTGTCCCTCAACAGAAGAATGGATACAGAAAATGTGGTACATTTACACAATGGAGTACTACTCAGTTATTAAAAACAATGAATTTATGAAATTCTTGGGCAAATGGATGTATCTGGAGGATATCATCCTTAGTGAGGTAACTCAATCACAAAAGAAGTCATTTGATATGTACTCACTGATAAGTGGATATTAGTCCAGAAACTTAGAATACCCAAGATACAATTTGCAAAACACAAGAAAATCAAGAAGGAAGACCAATGTTTGCATACTTCATTCCTCCCTAGAATAGGGAATAAAATATCCATGGAAGGAGTTGCAGAAACAAAGTTTGGAGCTAAGAGGGAAGGATGAACCATCCAGAGACTACCCACCCGGGGGTCCACTCCATAATCAGCCACCAAACGCAGACAATACTGTATAGGCCAGCAAGATTTTGCTGAAAGGACCCTTATATAGCTGTCTCCTGTGAGGCTTTGTCTGTGCCTGGCAAATACAGAAGTGGATTCTCACAATCATCTATAGGATGGAACACAGGGTCCCCAATGTAGAAGCTAGAGAAAGTACCCAAGAGCCGAAGGGGTCTGCAACCCTATAGGTGGAACAACAATATGAACTAATCAGAACCCCCAGAGCTCATGTCTCTAGTTGCATATGTAGCAGAAGATGGCCTAGTCGGCCATCATTGGGAAGAGAGGCCCCTTGGTCTAGCAAACTTTATATGCCCCAGTACAGGGGAACTCCAGGGCCAAGAAGTGGGAGTGAGTGGGTAGGGGAGCAGGGGGGGATGGTATAGGGGACTTTCAGGATAGCATTTGAAATGTAAATGAAGAAAATATCTAATAAAAATAATTTTAAAAAAAGAGGTGCACTTCATTGTTGTGGAAGTTCGTTTTGCACCGTGGTGTGGCAGGGATGTGAACAGCAGCAGGCCTGAGAAGGAAGCTGGATTTGAGGTAAGGACGAGTGGCCTCTGTGTGCTACAGTCCCTTCCTTTGGCACCTTGCTGAATTCACCCCCAGTTTTGAGGCATGCCTGGTACTCCAGGTTGGCTTTTGTTTGTTCTGCACTTACAGAGGCTTCTCTGTGATGACAGAGAGGGGGTTTTCCCTTGAATTCTGTGCCTCTGGTTTTGCAAGGCCAAGCATCACTTGAGCCCAACACAAATAGACCAGGCAAGCCCCACTTCTGCTCAGAACCCAGCCTGGGAGTAACACAAGCTCCCTGGATGGAGACAAATGACAAAGCCAGTTATCTCTGCCCTTAGACTTGGAAGGGATTGGGGCATCTGA
This sequence comes from Mus minutoides, assembly GCA_902729485.2. Taxonomy (NCBI): domain Eukaryota; kingdom Metazoa; phylum Chordata; class Mammalia; order Rodentia; family Muridae; genus Mus; species Mus minutoides. The sequence goes on from LR750690.1 coordinate 239,527, forward strand.
AGTCCTTTCTGGGCTGGCATTGCTGTGGGTGGCCTCAGGTTTTTCTCCTCTAGGCTCAGGTGTGAAGAGGAGATATGATCCCTGTGCTCTATGAGGCAAGAATGTCATCACCCAGTGAGTGCCCCTGGGCTTAGAGAGGCCACAGGAGGAACAGACAGGGACACAATGAACCCAGTTGTCCTAGGAAGGGCACAAAGCTTGCCAGGCTGGAGCAAGATGGCATAGATGCCCTGCCTGCCGCCCTGGGGGAGGCCCGGGCTTTATCTGAGTCCCTTCCTTCCGCCTGCTCTACTTTGGGAAGGCTGGGACTGGTGACCCACATGCTTTGAATGGATTTTTCTATTTTTGCTACTGCCTCTGCTGTCACCAACACATTCTGGCATTTTCTACTCGTTTTTACATTGCTTACAGCCTGGATGGAGACAAAAACATTACACCCTGGGCCAAGACAGTTAGAAATCAGGGCAGCAGAGCCTCTGAGCGGAGCAGACAACAACCTGCCTAAATGGCGTGGAGTCTCTGCCAGCCAGTGGCGTCTGTCATCTGTCACCGGAGGGGCTCATTGGCTGTAAGATGGCATTTTGGAGATTTATTGAAATTATAGTCATTTTCAAAAACAACAACAACAATAACGAAAAGATCAACCTGCCTCTTATCCTAAAACACCAGCTACATAGGACAGACCCACCTACATAGGACAGACCCACCTACATAGGACAGACCCACCTACATAGGACAGACCCACCTACATAGGAGGTCTTTGTTGTCTTTTATTCATTTTGTATCAAATGCATATCATTATAGAAAACAACAAGCAGGGCTGGTGAGATGGCTCAGTGGGTAAGAGCACCCGACTGCTCTTCTGAAGATGATAAGTTCAAATCCCAGCATCCACATGGTGGCTCACAACCATCCGTAACAAGATCTGGCGCCCTCTTCTGGAGTGTCTGAAGACAGCTACAGTGTACTTACATATAATAAATAAAATAAATCTTAAAAAAAAAAAAGAAAACAACAAGCAGCTTCAGAATAAGTATATTGTGGAATGCCCCAGTGCAGTGGATTAGCATATGAGGTTACCGCCCACACATACTGGGATGCCCCAATGCAGAGAATTAGCATATGCAATCACTACTCGTACACATACTCAGAGATATTGTTGGTGTTTTGAGAACACCACCTAAAATCTACACTACGGGTTTCAAGCTCAAAGCACTTTGGTACGACCTGTACATTGCTTATTTATTTGTACTGGGAACTGAACCCAGTGCAGACGCAAGGCAGGAACTCATCCACCAAGCCTCGCCCCAGTCCTCTTGTTTGCTTTGATTTCCAGGGTGGGTATGTGTAGTGGGCCCGCGTCAGAACACCTATAAACTCCCAAGCACAGAGTCACCTTAGTGTTCCCTGGACTTTGCTGACGGAGATAAAAAACAAATCAGACCTAACTTAGATTATTTTTTTTTCTCTCTACTTTCAATACCTTTCAGTGTCTGGTCAAAAGTACATGCCAACCATGTGCTTGCCGAGGGAATAGATAAATGCATGTGTCTTTGTGTGTCTGCTTCTCCCTTCATCCTGCCTTCCCTTTCTTTCTCCTTTGACTTATTTCAAGGCACCGGAACTCAGGTCAAACATTTGTAGAAGGTTTTCTCCTGTCGTTTCGTCTTTATTTCTCTTAGAACAGGTTGTAAAGCATTAATACGCTCATAAATTCAGGGTTCTCCGTCACACCGAATGTGTGTTGTCGTTTAGTGTCTGTGTTTACAGTCCAGGTGAAAGAGGAAGGGCTTGTGGGATGAGGAGGTCACGGCTGCAGGCCGCTTGGCAGGCTCAGCCCTGGGGTTTAATGAGGGAGCGAAGAGGCGCCAAAGGGCTCAAGGAACTAATCCAGACAAAGCTGGGGTTTCTGTTCAGCAGCCTTGTGGGCTGCAGCGGGTATGACACAAAGAGTCCCAGGACCAGAGTGTGAATAGTGTGAATAGAGGATGCTCAGCGTGGAGCAACGCAACCTCAGGGGTGACCCCTGTGTAGGCCAGCCAACCCATCATGTGCTTGGCCTCAGGCAGTTGTGGGGCTTCTGAGCCCTCCTTCCCATCCCTTTATCCATCTTCCTCCTCCAGTGCGGCCATCCAATCTGATCATGCAGTGTGGGCACCAGGACTTAGGACTTAGGTGAACATGATTCAGACGTCCCTGAAAGCGTCTTGCCACCTCATGGTCTGCCCTAGTGATGGGTCTCTGCCACTTATTCTTTGTGAGGTGCTGCCGAAGACCCTGGGCTGAGCTCACTGCATAATCAGGGAGAACCCACAAACAGCATCCAAATTAAATATTTATCCTGATCTTTCATGGCCCTACTTACTCGAGGGGCAGCTATTGTGATGCTAATTAGTTTTGCCAGCATATAGTTCCTGGCAATAAAAGGTCTGTGCATAATTAGTTTGTATGAAAGAAGCAACCCTGGTAAATATTAAATATTTAATAATGAATATTTAATAACTCAAAATAACTACCTATCGCACTTGGCCAGAAAAATCTACAATCCTGGACTCTGAGAAAACCAACTCTATAATAAACAATTCACAAAAACAGCATCTGCCCACTTTATCCAGGGAAAGCAGACCTCTGGGCTCAGCATGTATGGATACCTGGGTGGCCTCTCCCACTCCGAGCCTGGTCACATGTACCACAAATGAGGAAGGATGTTGCAGCTCCCGGCAGACAGCAGGTGTAGGTGTCGCAGTACAAAGTTCCTCCATCTCATTTTCGCTCTGGGCTCCTTGAGATGGGAAATGTGTCCTGCTAGGAGCCTGATAAATGACGATTTATTAGGCTTGTATGCATCTGTTACAGAACAGGGCTTCTCTACCATCATTATTAGCGCATTGGTGAGTCATGTTGTTGCCGTGGCTGGATATCTGGTAACAAACAACTCAAAGGGGCTGATAAACTTGTTTTGGCTCTGGGTTCTAGGTGATAAGATCCACTACGGTGCTGAAGGCAGGACTGTGGTAGCTCTGTGCTGGCAGGAACAGGAAGCAGTCTTTTACTCCTACCTCAGAAGACCAGAACGCAGAGAGATGGAGGACAGAAGCGTGCAAAGATAGAACAGTGTTTAAGTTCTGAGATCCTAACGTGCAGGATGGTGGTGCCAGGGTTCAGCCTCTCTCCTGGGTTAGTTTCTTCCACAAAATCCATCACGAGGGGGCTGGAGACACAGCCCAGTGGTTAAGGGCACTGATTAAACTTCCTGAAGTCCTGAGTTCAATTCCCAGCAACCACATGGTCGCTCACAACCATCTGCAATGGGATCATCTGTAATGCCCTCTCTGGTGTCTGAAGACAGTGACAATGTGCTCATATACACAAAACAAATAAATCTTAAAAAAAAATCCATCACTAGCTGAGGGCATGTTGAGAAGAAGGGCCAACATCTCTGAAGTGGTCAGGATGAGAGGTTCGTGCTGTGGTAAAGAGTTGGTGCAGGGGACAATGAGAGGGTCAGTGGGTGCAGGGGACACTGAGGGGATCCTTCCTGACCACCACATGCTCCATGGTGGAAAGGAAAGCTCAGGTCACTCAAGAGAGGAAGTCCCATGAGAGGGGTTGAGGAAAGTCCCCATTTCAGAAAGTTGGAGCAGTGCTGCTGACTGGAGGCAAGCTAGACTCCAGAGAGGTGTGCAGAGATGAGACTTAACAGTATATTAACACCTAAAGCAAATGCCCGCTGAGTAAGCCAGAGATGGGGAAACGGTGCAGCTCCAGAGGCATGGCCACAGACATGGGGGCAGCCAATGGGGTGGCCAGGCCAGCATGTGGAAATCCTAGCTCACTTGTCTGCTTTCTGTTCTCTGGAGCCTTCCCCCACCCCACCTCCCACCACTAGGAATCACATCACCAGCCTCCGGGTGGAAACTAAGGGGATCAATAGCTTTCTTTTTTTAGGGCTGTTGAGCGTGAAGCCCGGGACCTGACTGTGGTCTATGGGCAGGCGAAGTCATTTCAGGACCGTTGAGGCCATCACCCTTGTGTCTCAGAACACTGCCCCACGTGAAAATCCAGATGGTACAGATGTTACTAGAAAAGCTGAGATGCAGGTATACTAAAGAGGGTTGGGCCCCAATGCTATCTGTCTGTATCCTTGTAAGAAGAAAGCTTTGTGAAGACCAACCCTGGGGGAAGCCATGTGGCAGGAACAGAGTAAAGCTCAGGGCTTTTATGGGTTCTAGGAAGCCGGAAGAGGCTCAGAGAATTACCCTGCTGTTTGATGGTCATCTTTTCTGCTGACCTATGCCTTCATGCTCTAGTCCCCAGCACTGACAGAGTCGGTATCTGCTGCTTGAAGCCACTTAACCTGATAGCACTTGGTTACAGATCCCCAGGAGAACAGTCATACAAATCGTGTGCTCTAAGTCTTGAATCTCAAAAAAAATGAACAATGACTATCTCGTTTGAAACTGTTGTGAATATTGAAGCTAGGCACCCAGTAAGTGTCTGCACTTTGGTTCATCTTTTATACCTCAGCTGGGGTTCCTTCCTCAAACACCGGACTTTTTCTCCTCTTTAGGCACCAAGCCTGGCTTGGCTCACTCTCCTCCCACAAAACACAACAGCAACTCTTACAGACTCCACTCTTGGTTTGAGTGATCTCTGCTCTACTTCCAGCATAGATTAGAGGCAGCTTCTCATGAAAACATGGCTGCAAGTTTTATACATGCCAAAGATGCTGACAGTTGGAAGACACGCTCGTAAAGCACGTGACAATATACGGTTATGCGCCCGTGTGCCGGAAGGGCAGTAAATTTTTGTGACTTCTAGATGAAGATGTATCTTTCTAATACCGGCTGACAGGTTATTCTGTTTATTTATTTCATCAATTTTGTTCTTTTGTTTTTCTGGCGCTTCCTCGGACTGACAGACCGATCACGGTCTGATATGAACGGTGAATCTTCCACCCTCACGTGTGGGACTTAGAGAAGAACGGATGGAAGGTATCGGGCAGCAGCTGGGGACTCTCTATTGTCTCTTATATTCTGGCAACCCTCTGGTTGATTGGCTGAAGGTCACATATTAGTCTCCCCTCAGAATGCAGGGGGTATGCTCAGCTGCCTGGGGGTCTGTCTGTAGCACTCCCTCTGTAAAGCAATCTGACAACTGAAGGTTTATCAAGGCAGCAAAGGCATGTCCCTTTGCAACCTTTGCCCACCAGTTCCTTCAAGGCCAAGTCCTGGACAGTGGTTGGAGGTCATCCTACTGTCCTTTGCTTTACTGCTCAGTGACAGAATCACAGGCAGCCCTAAGTCAGTGCTCGGCAAATTGTTTTCGCCCTAGTCAGTCTGGGATCCCTTTAGTGCTTTTCTAGGAGTTTCTAAGAGACCACTGACATCCTTTGGGTCACACAGCTATGGACAAGCTGGTCCTGATCTTCCTTCTATGCTTTTTTTTTTTGGCCGCCAGTCAGTCACTATGGGTGGCTGTTCTTGACTTCCAAGGACAGATTCTAAACACAGTATAGAGTCAGTCTCTGCCCTACTAGTTGAAGTCCCAGAGTGTTCAGGGAAGACCAGCGGCCTCTCACACACTGACTGCTCATTCCGTACACAGAGTCCTACCCGTGTGAACTTTTCCTCAGACCTTAAAAATTCCCTCATGAAGGGGGGAGGGTAGGAAGGTTCCAAATCCCATGAAGTGCATGGGGACTTGTAGGACTCATGAAGGCCATGGGTGAGATTGTGTAAGTGCTATGCCTCTTGGGACATTCATCAGTGGTGGGGCTGCCTGCAAGCTGGGCGGGAATATCCAGCAGTGTAGCTTTCTTCAGTTGTCTGTGTTGGGGTGGAACTTCTGGTCATGTAGCAACTCGACTCACACTTGCTCCTGTAAGTGACCCCAATAAACTCACTGACCCGTCAGGATGGAATCTTCGGTCGGTTGTTTCCCCTCTGTAGAGTAAACAGACTTCTCAGGAAAAGAATCCCTACCCCACCCCCCCACCCCCTGTGGAAAACAGCACTGTGACTACTATGTTTTCATCAGCAGGATCCCCAGAGATATCGCTCATGGTTTCAAATTAAGGAAGGATAACAGAAAAGAATGCTGGGAGCAGAGCACTTGTCTGCCACAAAGGGAGAAAGCGGTAGTCAGGAGCTGAGGAGCTCGGCCTCAGCACCATCTTCCTTGAATCGCCTGCGCCACGAGAGCAGAGTGGAGGAGAAAGCGGTTGTGCAGGCTGAAGCTCAAGAGAAGAAAGATGAGGCAGAGGTCCAAGCAAATCAGTCTGTGCACGCACGAAGCCTGCAGGAGCAGAAGTAAGGGATGCTGAGAGCCGGGACGCCTGCAGGAGCGGAAGTAAGGGATGCTGAGAGCCGGGACGCCGGAACAAGCTGTTGGACTGTATGCCGCTGCCCGGAATAAGTCTCAGTGGACCTTGGAATGTCATTTCGCCGAGATCACCTGGGAAACTGACTTCCTTTCTTACAACCCAAACAGTGCTGCAGGCCCTCCACCCTGCACCTTTGGCATTCTGGACTCATTCTTTTCTCACTTGTGGCCAAGTGTAACTCAGGTCTAATAAATAAATCCTCTTGTTCTCAGCTGAAGAATCAAAAAGAAAACAGAGGAGGAAGAGAGAGAAAGGAAGGAGAGGAGGAGGAGGAAGAGGAAGAAGAGGAGGAGGAAGAGGAGGAGGCAACTGTGGAGCAAGGAGGAGAAGATACCTAGCCTTAAGAGATAGTATTTACCCCTTGAAAAGAGGCAGAGAGATTTGGGCTTAATTGGTCCCTTGGTTTTCCCCCAAATCAGCTGATGCTATAGCTGTTGGCTGTCAGTTAACTCACCACACAGTGTAGAGATCCTGGGTTAAGAAAGGCAAGAAGGTACCAGCATGCTCCAACAATGGAATGTCTGAGAGTAGCTTTCCTTTCCGTGCCTCAGATCTGTGTCCACACTCAGGGTAAAGGTGGGGGCCGGCATGCTCCTGCAGGACCGGTCATGTCCTCTCTAGTTTGTGTGAAATATTAAACTAATAATCTGGTTGGAAAGAGGAGTCCAAGGCCAAAACGAGCAAAAAAAAATTAGAGCTGTGATCAGGAAGGTACAAGGCTGTGGGAGAATTAGGTTTCCTAAGTATCTCACAGTATAGGGCAGAATTTATTGAATGGTGACTCCATTCAACTCCATATGTCACTCAGGACTTTGAAATTGTTGCTTCTTCTGTGAGTATACCTATATGTCACTTGGACAGAGGGTTGTTGCGGGGTGACTGAGATGACTGAATTGACTCTCTTATTTCCTTTCCCCCGTGCACACTTAACTAGCCCATTGCAATCTGGTAAATATCAGACACTAGGCATGTGAAGATGTAAAGTCACCATTCACACCCTCATCTGGGTGAAATATTTAGAGTTCTTTCTCACAGTAGGTCCCTCGAGTACATGGGAAGATTTGAGTGTCCCAGGTTGTGCCAGTCACACACACACACACACACACACACACACACACACACACACCAAAAAACAAACAACAACAAAAGCAAGCAAACAAACAAACAACAAACCAGGGTCTATTCCCTCTGTGGAGAGTGCGTTGAGTTTGTGGTTGCGTGAGAGAGCAGCTTGCTGAAGTGTTGAGAGTGAGCTGTGGTGGGATAGTCTACGGCGAAAAGTGAGTTGAAGAGCTAGCAGCCTCTTACAATGATGAAGAATCACGGTGTAGAGATGTAAAATAGATTCTGGAAGCAATTGAGTGGCTCTTCTCCATTTCTCGTGCCGCCTCTATATCACCTGCTGATTGCACACTTCCTTATTTATCTTCCTCGGAGTGGACAGAGGGGCCTAGACACCAGGAAGCATAGCAGGGGTACAGATAAATTAACTAGCCACCCATTGCCAGCTCAGGAGAAACTCATATTTCATGGTTCTAATGTAATCAGAGGCTACAAAATTTAATCAAGGGTTTCAGTATTTCATGCCTGTGAGAGAATTACTTTGAAATATTGTCTCTCCCCTCACCCCGCCCCCCATCCCATTTCTTTTCTTTACACACAAGAAGAGACCAGAATGGATGCTGGATTTTTAACCAGCATCATTGAAATTTTCAGATCCCAGATGGGTTTTATATTAGAAGCCTAAATATTTTTCTTCAAAGTGGAGATGAAGAGTCAAGCTGTAGCTGGGTAGGATAGGAAGAAAAACTTCCTAATTATTGTCCTTTAAAAAGAACACCCCAAAGTATTTTTTGAAGGGAATATATGAAATTGAGATTTTAGGATGGGGGAGATCACCAGAGGATGAGATACCCAACCCCTGAAATCCTGTTAACTTTGTAGTAGATCCTTCCATTAGACTCCCTTTTCTTTTCTACAAATGCTCACTGTGGGACAAGATACAGAATTTGCAATAAGAATTTAGGAACATACTACATAGGATGCCCATGTGTCTTTTGTAAAACTAAAGGTGGGCGCTTCTTATGCTAAAGTATACCAACAAATGAATCAGGGCATCAAAGGAATGTCTCTGCTCCCTGACTTGTCTAAGACCCTGGCGAATGTAGGGTAGGCAGGTGAGACCCAGTGCACCCTGCCAGGCTAAAGGACCTCTTGGGGACAAAACACACTGAAGGGAGAAATGGAAAGAGAATGTACAGAAGATGTCAGTTGGTGTTGGGTGTTCCGTGAGTCCACAAACAGTCCCTATTCACCAGTGATTTGTCCTGTAGAAGGCTTAGCTTATTCCCTATCCCTGGAGCTGCAGAGCTCTGCAATGCAGTCTGATCAGGCTTTAGTCTGCCATGATAGATGTCCCTATAGCAAAGGAGTGTAGGGTCCCAAGATGCCTCTCTAGATCACTAAGAGGGGTATCTGAGCAAGTGGCATGGCTTGCCCTGAGCAGACAGCATTGGGAGCTTGTCTAAATCAAAACAAAACAAAACTGTAGATGGCTCAGTGATGGTACAAGTTCCAGGGACCCAGAGGGACATCAGAATATAGACGAGGACTTGGGATATAGAATCCTAGCTCACAGATGCTCTCCAGGGGACAGGCCAGTACAATCACTCTGTACACACTTTCGTACACACACACACAGGCGAACAAGCAAATGAATGTACAACCGCACACTTAGCAAAAAATAAATACAAATGGACATACACATACACATTCAGACATAAACATGCACAACTTCACTTGAGACACATGCGCACAGCTGTCACAGGCTGTCACACCCACATCCAGGCGGCCACGCACTTGTAAGGAAGAAAGCTTTTTGGAGTAGCCAAGGAAAGGTCTTGCATGGGGCTGCTGTTGGTGCAACGCAGGAAGCCTGGGAGCCCCACACCTTCGTGTTGTCACCAGGCTTCTGAAACAAGCATGAGGGACACCATTGTTCCTCTATGTTGTGGAAGAAAATAGTAAACCACAAAGACCAAGTACTTTTTCATTGGAAGAAGGAACAAAACCAATTTATTTACTATAATGTGCTTGCCTTCCCACCCCTGCTCCACATCTGTGTTGATTCATGAGTGGTGGCCTTTCTTATCCTTAATAACAGCTTTCTTCCAGAATGTTCTCACCTGTGAGCAGATGGTGTCATTTGTTGTCTCTACCTCAACATGTAGTATGGATGGATTTCTCAATATAAACCAGTCAGTCTCATTTAAAAAAATTGATGATGATGATGATGATGATACCAAGACATAACAGCCTGTGCCTGCTGTAAAGCAAGACACAGTGTGGCTCAAAGGATCCCCTTAGCTTTCGGGTTGCTTGTTTGGGGAATGAGCACTGGCTCCAGCCTTCTGCCGATTCATGTGTCATCCATGAACCTAAGAGGCTAGCTCCTCTTCTTAAGAAATAGCTATGTGTGCTATCTGGGGCATTTTCATAGCTGGGATAGAGGGCTGCCCAACTGCCTTTGATTTCTCTGTGTGTGTGTGACTGTCAGTCTATTGGATGTGTGTAGTAAGAAAATATTTCAATAATCCTCTAATGGGATGATTTCCAAGGTGTTTTCCTGCCCTTAATGTTTTATAATCTCTTTCTCCCAATCAAGAGATTATGAAGATGTGTGACTTACATCTTCCCAGCCTTGACCTCGCCCAAATCCCCCTTGACCAGCCTTACCTCAGAACTCAGGTGGCTCAGTTCACCCAGAGGGTTGTGGGTAGAAGAGGCATAAGAAAATGGCTATCAATCCCAGACTTACAAGCTGAATCCTTACCATGCTTGCCTTCCTCTCAGGGCTTGATTCCACCCAGGGTTTAGTTTGATTCCAGGAGCGGGTCTGTAAAAGCAGAGGATAACCGTCTTTAAATAGCTCCTGATCTCCGTATTATTAATTTCCTGCCCCCCAAACTGAAATGCCTTGTAATTATCCAGCTGTAGGAACGCTTAAGATGGTGCTAAATTTTACTTAAGTACAGCCTATCGCCAAAGCGGAAGCCAAAATATATAATTAGGTTGGCATTAACATTCGAGAGCTGTGCGAGTGATTTCCATGTCAGCGGCTGTGGTGCTTGGGCAGGGCAGGGCTGGCTGGGTTAATGTAGCAGAAACCCTGCTGTAATAGTGGGCTCTCCTCAGCTCCGGTCATGGTGCCAGTGCGGGAGTCCCCACATGAGGCAGGGCTCCCAGACCTCTGCATCACAGGAACAAAGTCTAAACCTGTGAATGGAGGTGAAGAACCATCAGATTCCATGCTCTCTGTCCCACCCCCAAGAATCCATCACCTTGTCTATAAATACAAATGAACATCCCCCTGTTATTGCCAGGATTTGTTCCTGGATTGGGGTTGTGATTTTCCACCATAAATTTCAGAAGAATTCTCTTTTTTCTTTTTTCTTCTCTTTTCTTCTCTTCTCTTCTCTTCTCTTCTCTTCTCTTCTCTTCTCTTCTCTTCTCTTCTCTTCTCTTCTCTTCTCTTTTCTTCTCTGTTCTTTTCTTCTCTGTTCTTTTCTCTTCTCTTCTTTTCTTTTCTCTTCTTTTCTTTTCTTTTTCTTTCTTTTTTTTCTTTCTCTCAATCTGGGCCTGTTTGCTCTGGCTCCCAGAAGAATTTTCCAGTCAAGTAAACAAGGTGGTTATGTCAGTTGCCACCTGCTTGCAATAGCAATTGAAAGTCATAGAGAACTTGGCGACGCCGGACATTTCTCCATTTGCACTCATCATTTAAAACCTCCAGTTTTAAGTGAATTTGGCAAGTTTATAAGGAAATGAACATTTTTAGTTTAGAAGTTGCTTTAAAGCATAAGAAACATTCTGAGACACAAAACGGCGATACCAGCTGCTGACAGGCTGACTACCTCAGCCCTTCTGACTTACAAAAGGGAAGGTATTAACCACAGTAGCAAGGGAGTAAAAAAAAATCTTAATCACTATTAATGAGATTCATTATAATATAGAGTCTCTCCACAATGAATTTTAAATGTCCCTTGTCCATTTCTCTATCAATATGACACAAAAGGAAACATCTGCTCCGTGGTGGCCATGGGGCTGCATTCTGATTAGCTGATATGGGTAATCTATCCATTATCGCGCTTGTCATGTTGATGGGCAAAGGATCAATTTCGGTCTGCTATCAATCTTCTTCCCAAAGCTCAAAGCTGGGGTGTATGTGTGGTGTGCTTTTAAAATCAGATATTAAAATTAATACCCAGAAATTCAACCTTGCCCACTTGGTTCTTTGCCTTTCTACTTTTTCATATTTATACTGATAGAAATCAACCTTGTTGTTTACTATTTGATGGGATGAAATCCTAGGCTAGTACACTTTAGGGAAGAAATTAAGTTATTTGTGAACAACATAAGGTTATTAAGTCCTTCCTGGAAGTGTCTGCCTTGAGCAGCACTCTATGCTAGAAACAGAAGGCGAGTGGCTGGCCTATGGAGTTTCAGTGTTCTGGTAGACACATTTAAAACAAGAGAAAAAGAACATATAAAATCAATACTAATAGTATTTTCTACTAAAGCCAATACTTTAAAACATTATTAAGTCAGATAACCAGCATAAATATTGTAGGCGGCCTGGTTTCCCTCCCTTTGTGTGTCTCTCTCATCCTGCCGTCTCCCCTCTTCTACTCACAGCCCAGACAGGCAGACGTAGCCCTGGCTTCTGCACCAGATGCGTTAGGCTGCAGGAAGCAGTCTTCTGCTACTCTCACTTGAGAAACTACAAAACAATGATCCGAGGTAAAACAAAACAAACTCAGCTGCAGAGCTCTCCTCAGTAACCGCCTCAGCTTCAGCACACCACAGCTTCATCTCTGTTAGGGCACTGTCTTACCAGCGAAGCTTCCCTGTATTCCAAAGCTTGAGTGATTTGTCATTAAAACTATGAATTTTTTTTAAAGGATCTGACTTATATAAGCCACTGAGGATGCACTTTGCTGGTTCAAATGACTTGAGCTTTTCAGAAATATCTGCCCAAAAGATTCTATTGATAGAAATCAATCGATATCTGCTCCATGTAGAGAGAATTCACATTCTTCGTTTCTCTTTTGCTTGTAGAAACTGAAGAACGGGGAAAGAAATGAAGCTTTCTCCACACTCCCTTTAGTTAGGCAATCATCTGGAAATATATTCATTTTTTTTTAATTCGATGATGTCACTAAGTCAGGAAAAGAATATTCTATGAGTTCATGTTCCCACTTTAGTCTAAGGTAGGTTTAGCATTCCTAAGCAGACTACAAAGGCCACTGTACTCGAGATTACCTGACAGCCACACCACATTCATTGCTTGTCAGTGATTGCCAACTATTTACAGAACCAAAGGGATAAGAGTCTTCAATCGGTTTGTATAAAGAGTTTGGCTTTGCACATATTATGGATATCCCAAGCTCAGTGTGGGTCAAGAGGGGTCGAATCTAAATAGGTGACCACAAACCTCTGGGAGTAAGGAGTATGGAGAGATCGCCTTACCAGAGAATGACAGTGCCCTGTCAGCACTAGACAATCCTGGCTTTGCCTACTGAACCCTTGGGGGATGGGGTGGGGGAGGACTGTTGGAAGAAATGTAAGTGAATTGTGGGCAGTATTTGGCAACCTTAAGAGGGAGAGAGCATCATGAAAGAAATGAGACAAATGCAGCTGAAAGCAGATGAAGGTGAAGGACAATTGGCCATAGTTCTGATAAGAAGACAAACCATGAAAATTAGTGGGGTTTGGCTTTGTAAGATGCAGGCTCCTAGAGACGGAAGGAAAGGCCATCCATAGACTGCCCCACTTGGGGATCCATCTCATTCACAGTCACCAAGCCCAGATCCTGTTGCTGATGCCAAGAAGTGCTCGCTGACAGGGGCGTGATACAGCTGTCTCCTGAGAAGCTCTGCCAGAGCCTGATAAATACAGAGGTGGATGCTGGTAGCCAACCATCAGACTGAGTGCTGGGACCCCAGTGAAGGAGTTGGAGAAAGGACTGAAGGAGCAGAAGGTATTTGCAGCCCCACAGGAAGAATAGCAATATCAACCAAGCTGACACCCCACATCTCCCAAGGACTAAACCACCAACCAAAGAATACACATGGAAGGACACATGGCTCCAGATGCATATGTAGCAGAGGATGGCCTTGTTGGGCATCAATGGGAGAAGGGGCCCTTGGTCTTGTGAAGGCTCCATGCCCCAGTGTAGGGTAATACCAGGTGGGGGAGGTAGGAGTGGGTGGTTGGGTGGGGGGACACCATTATAGAAGCAGGGGGAGGGGATGGGATGGGAGTTTCTGGAATAAAAATAAGTTAAAAAAAAAAAGATGCAGGCTCCTGGGAAACTCAAATGTTGTTGCCCAAACTGGTCTCAAGACACAACAAACTGGTCCCAAAAGAGTGTGCCTTTCTTTTGTTGCTATGACCCATGCCAGAAGAATAAGCACAGGGAAGCGAGAGACAGACAATAGCTGAGCATCTCTCCCCATGCCACTTCTTTACAACAATGTTTTACTTGCATCTATCTGGGAAATCCAGACATTCTAGATAAATACTGTGCAACCCTTGGGCCTCACCTTTATGCCCAATATACCTATTATTTTGAAGGCAAATATGTCTGTACTGTTTTCTGGGAAACACTGAATTAACCACCCACCTTACTTACACAGGTCGATGAGTGTGTCCATCTGCATCTCGGTCTATCTCTGCTACCTGTTGGGAGTGTGGCATGAGGGAGCAAAGGCCTGGCTCCTGACATGGCACTGATGAAGTTCATCCCAGGTGGAAGGAACATGAGCATGTTATCCCCACACAATTCCAACTGTCTCTGGAGAGTCAGAGCTGGAGGGTGAAGCAGTGTAGACAGGAGACACAGACAGATACACAGACACACAGAGACACAGACAGACAGACAGACAGACACATACACACACACAGACACAGAGACACAAACACACAGAGACACAGACACACACATAGGCACACAGAGAGAGACACACACACAGACACATACACACACACATACAGAGACACAGACACACACACATAGAGACACAGGCACACACACAGGTCCAAGGACCCAGAATGGTTCTCTAAGGGCCATTGATCCTGGGTCATCTTGCTGATACCTCAAGCTGATGGACAGCAGGGAAGGAAAGCTGGACAGACCCAGCCAGGCCACACTAGACAAGAAATGGTACGCCTGAATGTGTCCTAAACACAGACGAGCCAGAGCTGACCAAAAGCAAAACAGGATGAACTGTGAAACAACTGATAAACATTTTCAAAAGCTATGATGAATGCACAGATAGGAGTGTGGAAGGAAGTTATTAGTGGCGGGCCAAAGGGTTCTGATAAGATTAAGCCCAGTTAGATGCTTGCCATACACGGAGCCGTAGGAAACATGCCTCTCAAATTAGGGAGTGATCTAAGCAGAGGGGAAGTGTGCAGATAAGCTGGTGAGAAGGGACTCAGAAGCTTCGCCCTTGGGTGTGCTGTGAAACAAGCCAGAGGCTCTGCGGAGGCCCAGCTGATGAACCATTCTGCTTTCGAATGGATCCGATGAGTTGAAATTTCCTTCCTACTGTTATGTCTAGAAATAATCCCCAACTCAAAAATCAAAACAGACATATGTGACCCTCACTTTTCAAGAAACCAAAATGAAAGGAAGAGAGAGGAAGCCATGCAGAGTGTTTTTCTCAAGAGCCACTTCAGTCAGGGTGGAAGCCACGAGTGTGTAACCCTATAGTTCTGGGATCCAGGAAAGGTCAACAAAGTCCAGCTCTCTAATGTAAAACAGACCCGGGGTGAGAGGGAACCTTGAACCTAGATTCCACCTGCTCCTGGAAGAGACTCAAGATTGAGTCTCCCTCTGAGAGCTTCTAGAAGAGCTACCGGGGAGTCAGCAAATGCACAGGTGATGTCAGAGGTGTCTTCAGTGGCCCCTTGAGCAGAGCGTCAGGGCAGGGACAGGCTTCACTGGAGGCCATGCGAGACCACTCCATCTTGCTAGAGGAAGCAAGAGGTAAGAGATTAATTTGCACACCTACAGCCTTGTTTGGTGTTGAGACTCCCACAGTCCAAAACTAGGGTCATTGTCCCCATTAGGGGGCCATCTGTGTTCATGTTGGTATCAGGTATCCTATTTCCTCTCTTTAAAAAAAAAGATTTATTTATTCACTTAATGTATATGAGTACACTGTTGCTGTTTTCAGACACACCAGAAGAAGCTATCAGATTCCATTATAGATGGTTGTGAAGCACCATGTGGTTGCTGGGAATTGAACTCAGGATCTCTGGAAGAGCAGTCAGTGCTCTCAACCACCGATCCATCTCTCCAGTCCAGGTGTCCTATTCGTAGTGATCCCATGTTGCATAAAACAGTGTATTCTCACCCTGAAAGACTCTATTCCATAAATAGTTTTAGGTGCCATTCTGAGGGTGGAGGATGCCTGCATGCCTAGGTGGACACAGAACACCGTCTCTCTAGAACCACCCATGCACAGACAAGAAAGGGTGCAACTTCTTCACCTGGACCCAGTATAAAGGTTGCCATCCCACATTCTGACGGCAGAGGCCCCATCCACCTGCCATCTGACACCTGGTCCTCAAGGACTTTAGTCCTCAAGGACTAAAGGGCAGGGAACTCCAGCTTCCCTAGGCTTCAGCCTGGCTCCATTCCTCCTGCTGACAGGACTTGAGTATAGCTTACCTGTCTTCTTGTTCATCTGGATATCTATCTGTCATTCCTTTTTTTCATCTGGATGTGGTCTCTTCAGCTAGACTCAGATCAGTGCCTCTGCTCTCAATCTGCCACACCCTCAGCTTCAGCTGTTCCGGTCTCTGCAGTTCAGTTCCAGTTTACTATGTTATCACTATACCCAGATCCTGTTCCTTCCCTTTGGTATCCTAGCTGTGGCTTCTTAGGGGTCTTTGCAACTCTGTGCCTTTAATCCTTAGTAGTCACCCATAACCTGCAAATGTAGAGAAAGATGTATTTACTCTATGATGCGTGATCTCAGGTTAATGTTAGTAAGATAGGAATAAAGTAACTGTTCCCTTGTGGTGGGTTCACCAAGAAGAGCAGGATTGTCAGGCAAATCACTGCCAATGAAACTTTCACACATAGTGAATTTATTGTTATCTAATGATTTCTGACATTGTGGAAAGATTCAAAGGTGTTCCACACAGCACATGACTGTGTTAGGGTTAGGGTTAGGGTCATGACAGCCTACTCAAAACCAAGAAAGGCTAGAGAGACTGTCGGGGCACAAAGGGTGGTGTGGATTTTCGGGTGGAGCAAAAGAGCTGACAAGTTAGTTCCCTGATGAAAATGTGTGCTATAAAAAACAAAAAAGCAAAGCAAAACAAACAGAACACTATGACCAAATGACTAAAGAGGCTAAGTTATAACTCACTCTACCTTCCTAATGGGAACCAGTCAGAACAACCATCTCTGTGAACACAACGTGAGCAGAACACTGTGTGGAGAGGCAGATGGAGGTGCTGTGTGAGCTGGGGAGAAAGTGAAAAAATATATATCTAAACACACCAAAAATGACAGCCAGAGACAGAGCTGAAGAGAATGCTGACTGTGAGTCAGCAAAGGGTCATGACAAGCAGACAGAGAAAGTGACGCAGACTTAGACAAAGCCACTGCTTGCTAAAGGAGTCAGAACATCTAACAATCTGCCTGCATGCGGTTCCAAAGCAGGAACAGCACAAATACTATAAAACCTCATTGTATTCCACAAGCTAAGCACTTACATTTCCCATTCCAAAGGGTGCTTGCTTCACATCCTGAGAAAAATCCACGTGAGAGAGATATTCAATGACTCCCAAAGTTAGAAGGCGCCTTGGATTCCTCTTACTGCTGTAGGAAAATGCACAGTTTAGAAAACTAACGTACTTATGATCTCGCTTGTAGTTCTGGAGTTCAGGGTTCCAGTTAGTCTTAGACTGAATCCTGGAGCACCTGCTGAGCTGTGATCTTCCTGGGAGTTTTGGGGAGAGTCACGTCAAATGTTCCAGTGTCTCAGACTATCTACACTTCTGCTTATAGCTCCCTCCTTTGTCTTCAAAGCCAGACTCATGGCATCTTCAGATCTCTCTGACCCCTGTCCATGATACCTTCCTTCTTTGCCTTCTCCTGACAAGGCGCCATGAGAATTGTTTCTGTGTAAGACCTGAACATCTTCAGAGTCCCTTCTGCTGTTTTAAGGGAGCGTTTTACACTTGTAGGAGATTCAGATATAGGCATCTTTGAGAGGAGGCATTATTATTCCTGCCATAGAATGCACATCAAAAATTTCCCTCAAGGGAGATAAAGAGAAAAGCTAAGCTTGCTCATGCTTCTCGAGGCTGCAGGCAGAATGGAAAACAACTCTAATAGTTGCTGGCTGCTACTTAACAAATGGCTCAAAGCTCAGTGGCTTAAAGCAGCAAATGCTTACACTTCTGTGGTGAAGAGTCCAAGTGCTTTCCTGTGCAAGAGCAGCGAGGACATCTCACCCTCGGGTGCGTTATGCTTCTGATTCTGAGAATGGATTCTTTATTATAAAACAGCAAACATCCGTCAGATTCAAGGAGCCCAGCAAGGAGGCCCCAGAGTTCAGACATATTCTGTCATGTGTGAGGCAGAAGGACCATCTTCCTTCCTTCTTTCTTTCTTTCTTTCTTTCTTTCTTTCTTTCTTTCTTTCTTTCTTTCTTTCTCTCTCTCTCTTTTTTCTTTCTTTCTTCTTTTCTCTTTCTCTTTCTTTCTTTCTTTCTTTCTTTCTTTCTTTCTTTCTTTCTTTCTTTCTTTCCTTTCTTCTCTTCCTCCCTCCCTCCCTCCTTCCTTCCTTTCTGTCTTTCTATCTTTTTTAATATATTTATTTATTCACATTACCTCCCAATTTCAGCTGCCCTTCCTCCTCTCCTGCCAGTCCACCCCTCCCATTCGATTTCCACTTTCAAATATTGAGCTGTTTTGCAGTCTTATTCATTTCCTTCACCTGTTTGGTTGTAATTTCCTGTATTTCATTAAGGGATCTATTCATTTCCTCTCTAAAGTCCTCTCTCATCTTTACAAAGTTGGATTTAAGGTCATCAGCATGTGCTTCAGCCGTGTTAGGATATCCAGGGCTCTCTGTGATAGGGTAGCTGAGCTCTGGAGCTGTTGTAGTGCCCTGGCTTCTGGTGGTTGTGTTCCTGCACTGGTCTTTAGTCATCTTGTTGTTCCTGATGTTGGTTGGATATTCCTGATGCTGGTAGGACTCCTTGGGGAGGCAGGCAGAGCCATGGGCCTGACAATGCAGCTCAGGGAACAGCCTGCTGCTCACCTCTGATAGCTGTGCTCCAGGTGGACCCAGCAGGTAGGGGATAGGTGTGGTTGGGTCTAACCTAGGTGTTCCTACTCCTACTCCTTCCCAGTTTTTAGGAAGGGAAGGCAATGGAGCTAGGGGCTGGGGGACTCAGACATTGACAATGGGCAGCTCATCTCTGCCTGCCCAGACGGTCCTGGCAGGTAGTGGATCCCATTTTTAATAAATGTCTAGATCCTATGGATCTACAGAAAATGAAAGCTAACTTGTGACAGACCTTCTTTCCCCAGCAAGGCTCCTCCCTGTAAAGGTCCCATAACCTCCTGAGCAGCACTGTTCACAACGGTGGCTCAAAAAGTCTAAGTTTCAGGCATAATATATTTATATATTATAAATACTCTAAAACCAAAAACATTATAAATGAAAGGGAAACAATCAGAAACTGGAAAATAATGGTAGAATTCAATCTATGGAAATAAAGTAGGGATCTGCAGACATTAGAATTAAATTAATTTCATCTTTTAGATCTAATTAACAAATTATAAAACACATTAAAACCACAATGTAATTTTCTTAGTGAAGTTCAATAGATCTTAAAACACAGAGTTTTCAAAGATTCCAAGAAGCAGATGTTGTAGTATTTTCTGGAGAAAACGAAAATGAGAATAATTTTCTAGAAGGGGCAGTATGGCCATTTATCAAAATGTTAGATGTACATACTCTTCGGTCAATGAGTCACTCCTAGAAATTTGTTTTTTTTTTTTTTTCAAATAAAATTTTAAGTTAGTAAAATAATTTGGAAAACAGAATGTATGAAGTATTGATATTTTAAAATCCACATATAAAATATATAGTCTCTGATCCATATTGACATAAATAAATTATTGAATAAGTCTAAAAGGGGAAATAGAGAGATGAGTTACATAGAAAAGCATTCCCAACAGCTCAGGTATAGTGTCAGCATCCAGAAAGACAATCATACCCTAGGAGTGGGAGCATTCTTCTGAGGAATGAATAGCTCATTGGAAAAGCCTGGTGGTGCCTGGTACCTATGAGCAAGGTCAACATCCATATCAGTGACTCTCAGCCACAGCTCTGTGGCACAGGACGGTGGAAACAGAACCTTGTCTCTGTGATTTCCTCCCAGCAAACCTGTCATCCGCTGTCCGCCAAGAGGGCTAAGCAGAACCGTGATGAATAGGTTCCATGGCACTAGGGTCCAGCAGGGAGTAGTAGTTGAAGTCTCGTCCAGCGACTGCACCAGCGACAGGGGCAGAAGTGGTGTTAGCCTGGCCTGCCAAGTGGGTCCAAGAATGCTCTGAACGCTTCCGGAGGGAGGGAGAACTCTTCTCCAAGTGTGCAGCTCAGTAGAACAGCTACTTTTAGAGGATACTCAGTAAAATAACTTGTGCACTTTATTCCATGTGGACACGGGCACACTGGCTATATAAATATCGAGGGGCAGGGTGAGATTTGGGGGGTAGGTGTTTCCTATTGGCTCGGTTTGAGACCTTAGTGATGCTCTATTTGTTTGGGGAAGGACTCCAGGTGGCTGATTGGCATGGTCTTCTCAGTGGGGTGTCCTGGTCACGTGTTCCTGAGCAGGTTCAGAAATGGATCTCAAGTCTGAGATTTCTGGGAACTGAACTCACTCAGACTTACCAGTTCTTCGGTCTGGCGGCACCGCCCACTTGCCCCACACAAACCTCTAACTCCATTCTAATCATGAGATAGCCATTAGGCAGATTCCACAGACAGTCTACAAAATGCCAGCCCAGCAGTCCTCCAAGTTGTCAGTTATCCATAATAATGACAGACTGAGAGATTTCCCCAGCCGGCAGCACCCTGGGGAGGCAGGATGAATTATCGTGTGGTGGAAGAACAAATCAGAAGAAATGGTAAAGTTAAGGGAATGACAGGCAGTATTTTAACAGAGAGTCAGAGTTGGGTTATTAACTATTACCAATACACCATGGTATTCGTTTTATCAAGTGAAGCTGCAGAAACGATCATTCCCTCCCTCCCCCTTGGGGCCTATGCCACTTTTTGTGTTGGCGAAATGAAACTTTGTGTTGAGTGTCTACGCTGATCTCCAGTCCCCCACCCCCACCCCGTCATCCCTGGCATTTTGCAACTCTCTTAAGGAGCCCCCACATTTTCTGAAGCCTTGGTCCTGGGCCTCCAGTGCAGACCCCGAAGTCCCGGCCACACTTGTCTTTCAATCCTTTTGAGCTGTTTATCTCTGCTGGCAGATTTATTCAAACCCTTTAGGCTTAAATGCATTTTCTCAGGACAAATCAACCATAATACTGCATTAATGAAGCTTATTCACTCAGACGACTGCAGGGGACTCTCTCCCATTGATATGCATATGAAGTTCCCATTAATGGTAATAAGAGTGAAATATGTGGGCATACTGACATAAAAATAGGTCCCTCGGGCTCTACCTGTACAGTACATTCTGTTAATTGGGAAAAACTTAAAAACAAAACAAAACAAAAAAAACCCAAATAAACAATAAAAAAATATCACAGGGATGGGGAGAGCCAGCAACATTAAAGTGACTTTAAAAGAGAGAAGAAATTTGCTGAGTCTGGGTAGAAAAACAAGTCAAACTCCAGCGTTTACACGGAGGAGGACACTGATTGGTTGGTTGCTTACACAGGAAGATACTGATTGGTTGCTTACACAGGAGGACACTGATTGGTTGCTTACACAGAAGGACACTGATTGGTTGCTTTTCTAGTTGTTGATAAAGTGCCTAATTTAAACAACTTTGATCTGGCTCACAGTTTGAGAGTTCTAGCCATCACGGAGGGGAATGTGTAGGGGTAAAGCCATGAGGCAGCTGGTCACCTGACACCCGCAGTTAGGAACCAAGAGATGAAAGCGAAAGCTGGTGCTCAGACCTGTCGCTCCTTTCCTGCCTCCTGGTCAACCCGACATAAGCTTACGGTGGTGCAACCATTCAAGATACATCTTCCCTCCTTGATTAGGCTTCTCTCCTAACATCCTTGCAGATACTCCCAGAGATGTGTTTTCTAGGTTATTGCGAACCCAGTCAAGTGGACAAGATTAACATTATAGAAGTTTTTTAAAACTACAGTGAGCTGCTGGCCTTTCCCGTCTCCTCCTGTCCCTAGACATCATTCTGTTTTTGCTACAGTGACCTCAATGGGAGCAGAATCCCTGAGCTTCCCCTCAGAAGCACTGAAGTGATAACCTGATTGTCCTCAACACAGACACCAGCTGTGACTGTTAGTGGACCCTGTAGACATTCCCCAATCACCTTGACTGTCTTCCTTGGCATTTCCTAATACTCATTGGTTCTCAGCAAGGCCAGGTCGACAGAAGGACCCATTCTGTCTCCTGAAGACTTGGTGAACTGGAAGTTCTGAGTGATAATTTAACACACTACCGCACACAATACAGAATCAGCTGTCTTCAGGATCTGGACCTAGCCTGGGCCACTCTGTTTCTCATACAGGCCACAGCCCTGTATTTCCTGAACTCTGACTTGCTGGAATCAGACCAGTCATTCCCAGTATGAAATAAAAACACACTGTAGAAATACCAGGTCTGTGCCCAGACCTGAGCCTCTTTCCCTGAGGCTTCCTCGGGATTAGATAACCTGAATTCTGTGGTCAAGGAAGCAGATGGCATCAGCAGGTGAGGGGCCATATGCAGATTAGGACCAGCATCAGCTGAATCTACCAGGCTGTGGTAATGGTGATGGTAGTCATGGTGATGATGATGATGGGGGTGATGATGATATATACATGTGTGTGTGTGTGTGTGTGTGTGTGTGTGTACACATATATTGCTAGGAAGATGGTAAATGACATAAATCCAGCTGTCTCTCTGGTCTGCCTCAGATGCCACACCCCAGATGTGACCTTCGTCTCAACAATTTCAAAGCCAGACTGTTGTGGCATCTCCTCTAATCTCTACTAGCCCTGAGATATTTCAGGGATCTGTGCTTAGTGCAGAGACAAAATGTCCAGGACCCAGGAGATGCACACAAAATAGTAAACACGGGCTTTCTCTCCCATCCCAGACCAGCGTCATTAACAATGCAAACACATTCCAGAGTTCCTCTGCTGTGTGCTACCCAGGGGTGCCTGCTGGCAGTCTGCTGCCCCAAGCAAGATGGGGGAAAAGAGACAGGAGCCCACACAGCCCCTCACAGCTTACAGACCCTCCCGTGACAGTCACTAAAGCCTTCTGCCGCCCTAGGTAACCACCTGCTCTCCCCGCTGGTAAAACCATCCCGGTAGAGCTTAATTCCTCTCTGCCAGATAAATCCATACACAAGTAGGCCGCCTTCATGTTTTTGTTAAATGGTGCCTACCAGTTCTGTGCATTCACATTAACTTTTTTAGGGGATTATAGTAAATTGTTAGAATAATAAGAAGAAAAGATAAGCTTGAGTGACCTCCCCTCTAGAAGCCCACACAACCAGGGATGTACTCACAGCCATGAATGATCTCTAACACACACCCCTCTCAGGCGCTAGAATCACATGAGTGCCCCACTCTCAGCCTGCTTTTCCTTTTTAAACACTTTTTTATAAGAACATTTTTTTAGTTCCTTTTTCCCCCTTTCTGACTTCTTTCATGACTTTCTTATAGTTGTATACAATAAACATCTGCTTGAACATTTCCTATTTAATCTCCAGTGCTGGGTAGTTTTGTGTCAATTTGGCAGAGGCTAGAATCATCTAAGAGGAGGGAGCCTCAGTTGAGGAAATGCCTTCATAAGACTGAGCTATAGGCAAGCCTGTAGGGCATCTTCTTAGTGATTGATGATTAGTGATTGATGATTAGTGATTGATGGGGGAAGGGCCCAGTCCATTCTGGGTCGTGCCGTTCCTGGGCTGTGGTCCTGAGTTCTATAAGAAAGCAGGTTGAATATACATACACTTGGATACTTCAGTGAGGCCCAAGCCACGAGTTGCACAAAGCTGTGAAGAGCAAGCCAGTAAGCAGCATCCCTCCACAGCCCCTGTATCAGCTCCTGCCTCTAGTTTCCTGCCCTGTTGGAGTTCCTGCCCTGACTTCTTTCAGTCATGAACTATTGTCTGGAACTGTGAGTGAAATAAACACTTTCTTCCCCAAGTTACCTTTGGTCATGGTTCTTCCATCATGGCAACAGGAACCCTCAGACATCACCACACTAAAATCCATTCAAGAAAGGATAGAAATAAAAGGATCTAATGGTTGTTGGACCATCTCTTGATGTTGCTGTGGATACAGTATTACATGGTACACAGCCATCATATATACTATGTCCCAAATCTCCTCTACATACACAGGGACCAACATTGTAGGATCTACCATCTCTGTGATACCACAATGAGGCCAACACATAGTTATTAAAATATGTTGTATTTGCCTTCCCTAAAGCATATTAGGCAATGGTATAAAAGATGAGATTTGAGTCTGGAGTCCCAGACTCTGTAAGTTAAAACTTACATAAGTTAGACTCCTGCATCCTGGAGATGCAGGCAGGCTCTGCTCATCCCACACACACTCTCCTTTTGCCTTTGACCTTTGATGTACAGATAGGTCCCCAGGAATATTTCCCCATGCTTTTCTGCTGCCCTGGAAACCACAGAGAAGATGAACTCATGCTTCCCCTACAAGCTTGGAAAGAAGCTACAGATGATTCTTTTGCACTCCTGGGTGTCTGGGTCTCAGCAGAGAGGGAGGGAAGAAAGCATGGGCCCCAGTAGAGAAGGACCCTTCTTCCTTTACAAAGAGCAAGTTCAGAGGATGACAAGACAAGGGTCTTCTCTAAAGCCACGCTGAACCTATCCCGTTGTCTTGGGTCCTCCACAGAATAGAAAAGAGTTCTATTCTGGACCTGAGCGCCAGCATCCCTTCATAGCTTTGCTTCCAGGTTGAGTGTGAAGGTATCTGGTATGCCTTCTCTCTGTGGAGTGCCCACATTCAGTGCCCTCCAGCTCAGTGGCACCCCCTCTCCTGGGCTTCACTTCCACAAGGTTGGGAATGCTGACATTCATGCCTGGTTTATAACTGCTAGGGAAAACAGAGCTTAGGACCTCTTGGAAGTCAGTCTATAGGACTCTGTCAACCTGGAAATACGGCCTTCTACAGCTCCAGGGCTTTCCTAAGAGCTTGAGACTGTGTTTCCTGACACATCTGCTTGGAGTCATGTTCCTGACTCTGAAAGGTAGAGGTTGAAATGGCAGTATTTCCCAGTCTTCAGCCTCCTTCACAACTTCGGTTTAGTTAGTGTTGCTATAGTAATGTCCAACCTGTTTTTGGATGCACAGCTGATTACCAAGCACCCAACAATAGACAACATATCAGGTTTCAAGAGCTGTGGCCAGTGTAGAGCATCTCGCATGCTCAATACTCGATCTCCCGTCACAGTAAGGTTTCCGCCACTTGGGAAGAACGAGGAGAAAACATGCCGTTAGTGACCACAGGAGTGTGTAAATATTGATTATGAATGTCATCAGTTGTCTTAGCTCACATTCTGCTTTACCTTCTGAAGGCTTAGGTCAATGACATGTCCTTTGTAGCTGTTAACTTAGACGGCTAATGTCCACAAAAGTAAGATTTGTGAAATCAGCCCCATAACAGATGGGAAAAAAGGCATAGGATTTCAAAATGCCACCTTAACTTTCTACCTGCCCCTGCCCTGTCATCTTCAGGGTATGGTCTGATACAGCTAACTAGTCAAAGAGGTTAAGCTTCCAGAACTCCGTGAGAGGGAGTGGTAGCATGAAAGTGTGAGTTACAGGGTCCACAGTGAGGTGAGGCCAGGGTTAGCCTCGGTACCAGGACTGACAAACACACACGTGAAGAGGAGACTGTGGAGCGGTGCAAAGCCTGTTGAAAGGGTTGGAGCCTTGAGGGTGGAGTCTTGGAAGGGGCGGAGCCTTGTAGGGGGTGGAGCCTTGGAGAGGGCGGACCCTTGGAGAGGGTGGAGTCTTGGAGAGGGGCAGAGGTGAGTGCTTCAAGCACTTGCTGTGCAAGCAGGAGGGCCTGAGTGTAGACCATCAACACCAACCAAAAAAATGAGTGTAGTGACACCTACCTAGAGTCCCTGCAATGAGGGCAGAGACAGGAGATTCCCAGAGGCTCCTTGACAAGGTAGCACAGCAGACAGGATGAACTACAAGTTCAGTGAGATACCCATCTCTAAAGATAAAGTGGGGAGCCTTTGAGGCCCATCCAACATCAACCTCTGACCTATACACATACCTGAATGGATGAGTGTATACATACATACATACATACATACATACATACATACATACATACAGAGAGAGAGAGAGAGAGAGAGAGAGAGATCTTTTTAAAATCTGCTCAAAAAAAGTGAGATCATGTCATGTCATACCTGGTACTGGAAACTTAGACAAGAACCCAGGGAGAGTGAGGCAGTGGGTCTCAGAACCTACATTATTGAATCAACATCATTCCTTTTTTTTTTTTTTTTTTTCGTTTTTTTGAGACAGGGTTTCTCTGTATAGCCCTGGCTATCCTGGAACTCACTTTGTAGACCAGGCTGGCCTCGAACTCAGAAATCCACCTGCTTCTGCCTCCCAAGTGCTGGGATTAAAGGCGTAGTGAATTATCTCAATTGGTTGTTGAACATCATTCCTAACTACACTCTAACCACTTGTCCTTATACCCACTGATAAGTGTGGTCCTGACCCATCAGCAAGGAAATGCCTCTTTACAACCCACAGAGAGCATTACAGAAAGCCAGACCAGATACAGAGTGTCGGAGCCTAGCCCAATGGATGCATCCACAACACGACTACACCCAAGACCCAGAAGACCGTAAGAGATGCGGGCAGAAGACTGTAGGAGCCAGAGGACTAGGGTGTGAGGTTATGTCTTCTAGAAATAGCAGAAGCTACACCCATGAAGTCTCACCAACATGCTGTTTAAATATGAGCTGTGCAGGGACGGCATCAACAGACAGACATGCTGACATGGATGGGGGAAATCTCACTAAGCCCCAACCCTACAGGAAGGACTACAGGAAATGAAGGAATGTTCAAGGGTAGGAAAGGCAGCCGTCCCTGGGGAAGAACACATCAGCAAATGGCCAGTTCTGGAAACAAATGTACAAGTAACATGGTTGCATCTCATTATACGGAATGAGTGGGTTGCACTTATGTGTTTACTAATATATACATGCACATTCGTATACATGGAACAACTGCTAAAGAAAAAGGTCATGCATTTGAAAGGAAGCATGAGGATATGCGGAGGGTTTGGAGAGAGAAAAGAGAAGGGGATGTTGTAATTATAATCTAAGAAGTCCAATTGCTGCAGAAAACTAAGTACATGATACTCGTGACTAAAGCATCGACACGAGGAACAAGGTGGTTTCTTTTCTTTTCTGGCCACATTTTCTGTGGTTACTTATGTGATGGTTATTGATTTGCCAGAAATAAATAGAAGAGTCCTGATGGAGTTTAATGCAAAAAGGATGGTTTCTTGTCCGCTGCTGACATCATTATGATGTCAAAAAAGCCTTTCATCTCAAAGACTGAGCAATTTTATGTGTACTTAAACAAACGTGGTTCCTGAGAGAGGCGGCGTGATTGCTAGTTCAGAGCTGAGGCAAGCTTAAAGAGGCCTGCCTGTGACTCATCCAGGTCAAAAACAGATGATGGATCTCGGAGCTGTGCGTTGGTTAATCAGTCTTGCATGAGCGCCCGGCACAGTTTGTTCTGTTTGTGCCAAGCAGATGACTCCCGTATGCATGTGAGCTTGCCACCAAACATGGTCAGTGTCTCTGAACTTGCATGCTACACTAGGTCACCAGTAAAGAAAGTTTAAAACATGGGGTGGGGGCCTGTGATGGTTAATATTGACTATAAACTTGACTCACTCTTGAATCAGCTGTGTCTTGAACAGGATGGCCTGATGCCAAGGCCTAGGGTGGATAAAAGGGAAGAAGCAGGCTGAGTTCTATCTGTGCCGCTAAGCAACCTGACCAGCTGCACAATCTGCCACTAGCTACTCTTCCAGGACAGAGGACCTTCAAACTGCGAGCCCTGAGATACCCTTTATTCTTTATGTTGCTCTTATTAGCTACTACTTTGTTATACTATCGAAGAACAACTAAACCAGGGCCCATCCCAGACACACTGATCCATGGGTGCCTAGTAGAAACCCACCACAGAAATTTCTAATAGCTCCTGGGGTCTGCTAGATGGATTTCCACATCTCTGTTGGTACTAGAATGATGAGCTGCCAAGCCCTGTTTCATGAAGGCAGACATGCTGCTGAGCCCCTTAGCTCAGCCTTGCCTGCAGTTCCACCAGAGTTTGGGATGGACAGTTATGATTCCCGTGGCTCCCAAGTTACACTGACATTGCTGTTCACAGGCCAGGATTGAAGCACACTTACAAGGGTAACTTCATGTAAAACTCAACACGCTGTGCCCAGCACAAACCAGTTTTACAGTTTAATAATGCATGTGAGCGTTCAGTGTTGTCAACTTATAACCCAGTGAATCTCTACCATAGACTCCACCCCCTGGTTCTAGGGTGCTGGGAGGTATTTCTGGAAGCACCTGGCAGGTGTTCCCAAAGCCCAATTTCTGCCTGATGGCCAAACCTACCTATAGAATGGCATGTTATGTGCCTGGAGTCCCTAAAGCTGCACAGAGGCTGTAGGAAGCTCTTTGTATGATGGTTTGTAGCAACAATGTTCTGTCCAGGTTTGGACTCATGAGTGTGTGACTCTGTGTTCATTCCTTCCTCCCAGAGCTGCTCATGCAGCAGGAAGAAGTCATGTGCTCAGCCAAGAGTCAACGGCCACAGGTAGAGTGGGAAATAACACCCATTGCAGAAGGCCCAGGGTTTGCCTGCCAGAGGTCCTGGGGAGACCATGATGTTATTAGAACACAGGGCCTGTGTTCTCAGTTCTGGTCCTCTGGGGCCCAGGTGAGCTTACAATAGCCCAGCTGTCTCTTCTGTTTGAGCATCTGTATTTGTAGACTAGGCCTTCAGCCTGTGCACCTTTAAAATGCAGAAGTACAGTCTATAGCTCTTAAGAGCTAGTCATGCCCTCAAGTGAATATGTGGTTATTACATACTCAGTTTTCACAGTTTTATTTTTTTTAAAGGTAAGTGTCATGTGAGAGTGAATGCAGACATAACCTTATAGACATGAGAGACTTTGGAGGGCAGACATCACAGGAAGATCAAATTCACATGTGTGGTGTTCCTGGTTGACTTACTTCATGACACCTGCTATGTCTGAAGGCAGCACCCCTAGGCTGTGAATGGATAGTGGGTCCCTTCCCAGCAGTCCCTCTTGTCATTATGTGTCACCTGTGAATGTTCCTGCTCCTGGAAGCTACTTTGGAGGGAACATGTTTTTATTCTAATGCACCAAAGAGAAAACTGGCACATTGTGTCCTAGGTGTGTCTCTGTAGAGTTATTTTTCCTATCACGTACCTATCACCCATCAAATCCAAATAAATGGGATATTCTCATTAACCATGTAATCTGATGTTTACAAGAAGTTATTAAGAGCAAATATGGTCTTAAACATGGAAAACTCATGCTTTTCCCAAAAGGTGGAATAATTTTAGACTCACTTGAATTCTTTCCTCAAGAATAATTGCCTATGTGTCTACTCTGGTTACAGAAAATATTCTGTACCATTGCATGCTGAAAAAATGTAACACGGTTTTGATTCTTACAGGAATCACAGTGAAGAGATTGCTGTGAGTCTCATGAGAGACTATGAATGTTTGAATAGGGTTGAGACTATGAAAGAACACGGGGACCCCTGAAGAACTGAATTCATTTTGAACTATGAGATGGCCATGAGCCCATGCTGGCTGAGAGACTGAATGTAGCGGTTTGATTGGGAAATGTCTTCCCTAGGTTCATGTATTTGAACACTTGTTCCCTGGTCATTGGGACTGTTGGGGGAGGTCATGGAATCGTTACAAAGTGCAGCTTTGCTGGAGGAAGTATATCACCTAGGGCCGGCTTTAAGGGTTTATAGCCTCCCCCCACTTCCTGCTCATTCTGTCTGCTGTGTGACTAGAAATATGATTAGCCAGCTTCCTGCTTTGCAGCAGGCATGGGGGTCTGTGTGCTCACAAATAAGCACTAGGGAACCGAGAATGTTGAACTCACAGTGTTGTTCTTTCAAAGGAAGGGATGCATAATCTGCTATCCACCCAGAAAACCGAGAGTGGATGTAGTTGATGGCTTGGTGACCTTTTTATGATTTGTCTGGCCAAGAGAGCACACTGGATCCTCCCCCAAAGTCTTATCATAAGCTTGGTTTTCTCAGCTAATCAGTAGAACCCATCCTTATGAAAAGTGTCCTGTGTACTTTACAAAGAGTTTCAATGTCATCACATCTGATCTTTATTTAGCTTAATTTGTGTTTTATTGTGCAAGGGGATTGAGTTAATTATCACCAGGAAAGTTTTCACCAAATCTCATTGTGCTTAAATGCCTGAAATAAATTATTCAGGCTCAGAACCCCAGTGTCTCAGTTAGGGTTTCTATTGCTGTGAAGAGACACTATGACCTGACCGTGGCAACTCTTACAAAGGAACCCACTTAATTGGAGATGGCATACAGTTTCAGAGGTTCAGTCCACTATCATCCTGGTGGGTAGACATGGCACTGGAGAAAGAAGTGAGAGTTCTGCATCTTAATCTAAAGGCAGCAGCAGGAGACTGTCTGGATCTTACTAACCAGACTTAAGTACACACACACACACACACACACACACACACACACACACACACACACAAGACCTCAAAGCCCCGCTCCCAGCGTGACACCCTTCCCCTACAAGGGCATACCTCCTAATAGTGCCACTTCCTATAGGCCAAGCATATTCAAAGCACCCAGAACCACACTGGTCATAGCTTAAGAATGGGAGACCTCAAAACCTCTTCCCACAGTGACACACTTCCTCCAACATGGCCACACCCACTCCAGCAAGTCCACACCTCCTCATAGTGCCATGTCCCATGAGCCGAACATTCAAACACATGCGTCTATAGGGACCATCCCTATTCAAACTACTGCAACCAGCTACTTAGTCCTGTTGAACAGAATTAATTGCATTCTTGCTTCCTGCAGCTGGTCTCTCTGCTGGTCACAGAACCCCCAAACTTCTTCTGCTTGCACTATGCCTCTGCCACCACTGCAGACTCCTGCTTCTTGCAACCGTAAGCCAAAAAATAAACACTTTCCTCTTTAAGTTGTTTTCAATCGCAGTATTTTATCATAGCAACAGAAAAGTGATTAATACAGTGTTCATCCACGGCCCATGATTGTCTCCGAAGTCCCTCTGTTGCTTTAGGTATCAGTAATGGATCCACTCAATGGTACCCTAGTGAGAGCAAGGCAGAGCAGGCTGGCAAAAGTACAATGATCTAATACACTCCAGATCCAAGTAGGATGTGCAGGGCATATGTCCGCTTTCATCTTTGCCTGGCCTGGTTTTATGAGACAAAGCCATATTGAGAGAAATTGTTACAAGGGTGGATGAGTAGTGACCATCTCTTCTGCCAGCTCCTGGCCACACCCTGAGGCTTCACTCATGGGCAGCAGATACCACATCTGAGGTCCGCTTATCTAGGCCACCAGATTCTGGGGAAGGAAGTGCGTGATCCCAACACGTTTTACTTGGGTGCTAGAAAAAAGAAAAGAAAAGTAAAGAAAAGAAAAGAAAAGAAAAGAAAAAGATGTCTAGTCAGTGCCCAGCTACCACATGATTTGACCCACAAAGCTCTTGCAGGTTACCACTGGCTGTGTTAAGGCCTGTGAAGTCTTGCTCATCACATTTGGAAAAATACATCTGCTGGGAAAATGTTCAGAGTACAAGAATAGAGTTGGGGGGCTGAGGAGCGAGAAATCGTCGTTAGTTTAAACCGACCTGGAGAGTAAAGACTTGTTTCATTATCCTTTCAGGAGAGTTGAGTTGCACCCAGAGCTGATTTGAGGGACCCTTGACATGGATGTGAAATGTCCCCCTCAAGGGTTTGAACACTCAGCGCGCAGCTGTGGTACTGTTTCGGGAAGCAGCTTCAGGCCTAGGGGGAGGAAGAGTGTTTTAAGAGCCTGGTCCTGCTTCATTCCAACTCCCTGCTTCCTTGTCACATTTGAGAAGTGACCAAGCAGCTGCCTGGACTCATTACCACAGCTGGGGCTGCCTCTGCACCACGCCCTGGCCCTACAGTGAAGTAACTATACCTCAGAGTGAAAATCCATCCTGTTTCTCTCAAGCCGTTTCTTGTTAGTTATTCAGTCACAGTGACAAGAGGCATGACAAGGAGAGCCCTTTGCAGGTTTCTAGTCTGTTTAGGAAGTGAAAGGAACAGTATTCATGAAGGGGACAGCAGGAAGCTTCAGCACCTAGAAGGAGAGAGGGCCACTCAGCTGTGGGTGATTATGCAGTGGCTGCTGTGAATCTCCCCTTTGTTTGGTTTTGGTTTGGTTTTGGTATTGCTCAAACACTGAGACTTTACATGTCCTCGGTAGGCATTAAATCAGGTGTGGAGGGGACATCAAAGGTCACGTGCCAGGCTGCTGACAAGCTGGTGTTTGTGGTTGATGGTCTTCCGTGCCAACACAGAGAACAGAGACAGAAATGAAGCAAGGCTATACCAGGCTTGGGAATGGCACCCTCCATGTAGGAGGACCTCATAGAACGTTGGTTCTGTATACTCCATGACTTCCGTTCAACATTTCAGTCCAAAGAGCTGCTCACCTTGACAGGTAACAGGTGTAGTCGTTTGTCTTCTGCAGACAGAGTATAAGAGCACACAGGCCTTTAGTCGTGCTCACACAAAGTTGGTCATGACAAAGTACAGTGCATGCCTCCTCTCCCTTTCAAATATTTCAAACCTTTTCCTCTCCAGCCTCTCAGTGTGATTGTGGAAAACAACACTCATCTATTGAGTCACTGGAGAGCAGGCAGTAGTAATAATAACAGGGTCACACAGGGCAGGGGTGGAGCATGAGGCAAGGGCAACACGGGAGGGGGTGAGAATCTTCCAGATCATTCTCACAGCTGCTATTCCCACAGTAGGAAACAACCTGCTTCTACGAATCAAGAGTTCAAGTGAACAGTTAGTGACATAGAGGACATCACCTGAGCAACTGGCCTAAAGCATCCCCCTTCCCTCTCACCCCGAAGCCCCTTCTGTCCTCACATGTCCTATAAATCTAGGTGAGCAAAACACTTTTAAAAAGGCTTGTAAATGTGTAGTGTGTGTGTATGTGTGTGTATGTATGTCTATAGTATGTGTGTATATGTGTATGATGTATGTATGTGTGTACTATGTCTGTAGTATGTGTGTATATGTGTAGTATGTATGTATGTATATATGTGGATGTCAATGTATGGTGTGTATGTGTCTCTGTGTGTATGTATATGTATGTATGTGTGTGCAATGTATGTGTGTGGTGTGTAGTATGTGTGTGTGATATATATGTGAGTATGTGTGTATGTATGTGTGTGCAACATGTGTGTGTGGTGTGTAGTATGTGTGTGTGTGGATATATATATGAGTATATATGTATGTATGTGTATATGTGTATGTGTATGTGTGTGCTCAATGTGTGTGTGTGGTATGTAGTATGTGTGTGGTATATATATATATATATATATATATATATATATATATATATATATGTATTTATGTATGTGTGTATGTGTATGTATGTGTGTTATATGTGTGTGTGGTGTGTGTGGTGTATATATATATATATATATATATATATATATATATATATATATATATATATATATATATATGCGTGTGTATATGAATATGTGTGTGTTGTGCATATGTGTGTATATGTGTGTATGTATGTATGTGTGGTATGTGTATGTATGTATGTGTGTATGTGGTATGTGTATGTATGTGTGTGGTATGTGCTTTCTGTTGCTTTGATACCACCATGACCAAAACCAAAGAGTTTAATCTGGCTTACAGTTCAGAGGGGTAGAGTCCATCATGGTGGCAAAAGCCTGGCATTTGACAGGAGCAGAAAGCTTGCTTATCACATTTTTAAATGTACACATTCTGAGCCGAAAATGAGGGGAGACTATAAACCCTCATCACATATCCCCAGAGATGAACTTCCTCTAACAAGGATGCTTCCTCTAAGATTCCATAATTTCCTCAAACAGCTCTATCAACTAGGGGCCAAGTGTTCAAATACAGAAGCCTAAGGGACCTTTTTGTTTGTTTGTTTGTTCAAACTACCACACAGTTTGGGCAGGCCCGTTGTAACAAGGAATGGCTATACATACTTCCTTTCTTAGTCCCATCCCAGGAAGCTCACGAAATCACAACAACTACTTATCTCTGCTATGGACTTACAAAACTATGATTTGCTTTCACGAGATAACCATTTGTGTAATGGAACTTGGTTTAGGGCAGACCACACAGCTGCCGTGTTTAAAAGGGCAGAGAAAAACAGTAAGTGGAACATGATAACTTCTTCAATTCTAAGACGCTGTTTCTTCACTTGATCAGCCATTCTCCTCCTGTGAGAGAATCCAGCAGATGAACCCACCTTTTTGTGACTCTTCACCCTGGGGTTGGGTGCAAAGCTGACATCTCTACGGGTCAGGATATGAAGAATCCTGCCTGAACTGGATGGCTGTGGTTTTCGCTGTTTCATAAGCAGATATGGGAGAGTTGTAGGATCCCTGATGCATTGTTTCTGCCCCAAATGCATATTGTCAACAGTGTTTTCCTTTAATAATCAGCCCTGGCTACCCA
Source organism: Mus minutoides (assembly GCA_902729485.2). NCBI lineage: Eukaryota > Metazoa > Chordata > Mammalia > Rodentia > Muridae > Mus > Mus minutoides. Next base: position 274,015 of record LR750690.1, read on the forward strand.
ACTGACAGAGTAACTAGCTCCTTGCCTAGTGCTACTGGTATGGAAAGATGACACGGCCCGGAGGCAATGCCATTATTTCAAGGATGGGTGCATTGCTGTGGCCCCTGGGAACAAAAATCCCCAACCATCAGAGTATATAATTTCCAGAACAAGGAAGTAGCACGGCTTCTCCAGCAGGGTGTTAGTGAGAGACTGGATACCAGTTCCCTGGGCTTCCAGATTTCAATCTTTACTAAATAAGAATCAACCACCATATTTGTTTCCAGGCTAGAAGATTCTGCACAGCAATCTGGAGGGCACAAGCTTGGGGCCATCGTGAGTGGCTACACTGCTGTTTCATAACCTGCTGTCCATTTGCTCTTTGGGGTCACTGCTTCAACTTGATGAGGTGCAAGACAGGATGGGTGACGCACAAGACAGGATGAATGACGCACAAGACAGGATGAATGACGCACACAAGACAGAGAGCATTGCTGCACTTCTCTGGTGATGTATTGGATTTCCTGAGGGGCAGGAACCCTGAGTGGGTCACTGTACCAGTCCCCTGTGGATTCCTTAAGCCCGCACAGCCTTTGACAAAAGTACTTCAGGTGATAAGAACACAATGATCCCCTTAAGACTAACATCATTTATTGTGGTCACTCTTCCTAAGAACAAATGGCTTCTTTTCAACTTGGGGAAAGCTGCTGTGTTAGGGACTCCAGAATGGTGGGCTGGGTGAGTGGGTGGGTGGGTGGCTGTTCTTTGTTTATCATCCAATGACCACTGGATGATGAAGAGGTAGATGGCAGAGCCCATGCATAACCTCCATACTAGCTCTCAGTTTGTTCTTGATCCCACTGAGTGATGATAAGGAAAGGTAGGAAAGATTACTTTCTTATACCCAGGAAACAGGCTTGCCTGCCTAGCTCATCACGGAAGACCTCCTTTCTGATTTGGCTCCTTGTTAACGGTTCTCAAGGAACATGACCATCCTCAGACTCGGTGGTCATTAAGGGAATTGTCTTTCTGGGCACTACTCAGGTTGAGATGTATTTCAGATTTCTCCATTAATGGGATGTAGTCTGGGCACGGGAGAGTGAGCTGACTGGCTCCCAATCTAAAACACAGCTAGGACAGTGCTTATAATTGTACCATTTGATGGACTTTGTTATCCTCTCCTGTCATCTATCAGGGTTGAATCAGGACATGGGAGGGAATTCTACCTGTTTCCTCCTCATGTCCCAGACAGGGCTGTTCCTCTCTCCAGATGCCCCGAATGGAACACCACACATTTCCTCTTAGACTGAATAGGAAATAGAGTGTGTATATCTACATGGAAATTTCTGAGGTTTGAAATTTGACAGCTTGGGTGAATTCCCAATTCCTAAAGTCATCGTTCCTCTCACAGAGAATCTCCTCCTTGGAGCTTCCATGCTTTTGCTGGGGTCGGAGGCAGCCTACAAAAGAATCGCCAGTTAAGCATGTAAACACACCACACGGATGTATATGCCTGTGAGTGCTGAGAAGCAGATGAGAAGCGTATGCCGATTAATCCACAAGTTGCTTACAGCGCTGAGCCCCGCAACAGTGAAAGCAGACTCCAATCTGGAAATCTGGCTTCACCTCCTCTGTGCTTCATTTGTCTCTATGAGCAAAGAGTGAGCGGTGTTGGCCACTGGCCACAGTGGAAGACTCACTTCGTCTTCAGTTCTTAGCACAGAAAGCTTATAAGTTCTCTCTGGACTTGCGTGGGGAAGGATTTCCCATACTTTCCCTTCATGTGACCCAGGGTTTTCCCACAAAGCAGAGACCGCTCTTATGTCTACTTGTTTTGTTCTCAGAAGGCTTTGGTGTGGTGGTGGGAGGGCCAAGTAATTAGAGAGGTTTGTATGGTTTGGGGCAGTTAAACATGTCATGCAGCGGGGCTCCCTCCAAAGTTAACAATTATCTTAACACAATATTTACCTCATGGGGAAGCTGCCATGCTGTCTGCCTCTTCCTTCGGTGAAGTCTCCTGTGGAGCAGACTTCAAAATAGTGGAGACAAATTCTGGCTTTGTAGAGCGCTCTGCTGGAGCCAGGAAGTGCTGAGAATCAAGGTATCCCGTGGAACTCTTGAGATCTGAGGTGGTGAGATGTGCGTGTCTGATTGACAGCTCTGTAACAGTGCAAACAGTGCTTCCAGTTGATTCAGTCATTGTGGCAGAGTCCTCGTCACTTTCTTCTGCTAATAAGAAGTGAGGCACTGGGAGGTGACTGTATTGATTATTTTTATTGACCATATTATCCAGGTGGTTATCAAATGTAGGCTTAACCACATGCTAGCTAGACCCTGCTGCGACACAGGGTGAACAGTGGATTGTAATAGAGTTTTCTGAAAATAGTGTTGACTGACAGAGATGCAGCCATGTGTATCTTAATGCAGACTTAGAGCAGGGTTTTCCAATGGGCTTAGTGAGTTTTCTCAGACCCTTGGGTCTAATTCAGGATGAAAGAAGCCAACCATATTATTGTCTCTTCTTTCTAATGAGTCAAGCTGTCTCATTTGGATAGGACAAGTAGAGTTACAGGCTTGGTGATGATGGATTCTCTGTAGGTCTACAAGCTGTTGGCTTCTTCATGGTCCCAAGAGTAATAGGGTACCTCTCCATGGAGAAAACAGCTATGGTGGACACAAGACAACCTGCAGGGCAGACCTCCAGAAGAACTTGTAATCAGGGTGAGAAGATTTATGGGCAAGAAGTAATTAGAGAATAAGGCAGTTTAGTAGCGCGGGGGCACTGAGATGACCATAAATATGACAGAGTTATGAGAAGTGTGAAGAGTATTGAATGGGAGAACATTCCTGTTAAAGGCAGGTAAAAATTGAGTTACACTTTAAATAGTTTTAGTCTATATCTATACGTGCATGCACAGCTTTGCCAAAAACCCTAAATCTCCTTATGTATAAAAAATATATAATATAATATAATATAATATAATATAATATAATATAATATAATATAATATACCAAGCAAAGCACTTCATTATAGACACACATGCACACATTCCTGTGCTTATACATGCCCCCCCCAACCAACACACACATATCAAACACCAAGTGCTACAAACTAAACCGTTAATTCTCAAAAACACACTGTGTTGCTGCCTAATTACATTATGCTGATTCTTAACTTTGGCAAGCACACAGACAAACCACTCAGGAGCTTCCAAAATGAACAGTGTGCAGTGTCACAAATCCACTTTTGAAGGTGGCACCCAGGACCTTAGGACTGTGATTTCTGTGCACAGTGAGAGTGTGGACCATTGCTTTGGAAAATTAAGAGTCATGCCCTGTTCCTTTTAGTTTGTGTCTTCTGCATAGGACAATAGTGTCTATTAAAGCCCACCACAAGCTTAGCTCTTACAGGAAAATCTGCCTACCCCCTGCTCCCCAGTTCCAGTGAGAGGAGTCCATCTATTTCCTGCCTTGAAGTGAACAAAGCAGTGTAGAGTCCAGGTGTAAAATAGGCCGCCTCAGACAAGGGCTGAATGACCTCCTCAGAATGCTGCTCTATTGGCCTCCCTCCCTCCATCCCTCCCTCTAAAACAACCATTTCCACCAGCCCCACATCAAACCAGCCCTAGAAGACTTCCCCCTCAGACTTGCAATATAATTAAGTTGGAGTCCCCCCAATATACCTCTTTTGAGGGTAAAATGTTGGTTGTTTGAGGTTAAGAGTGTGAAGAAAGTCACTGTGAGCATGTTTGAGAAGCTAGCTGTGATAAGTAAAACCACACAATGGCAGATACATGTATCTAAAGATGTGATATAAAAAAAAAGGAGCAACTAGAACTGAGTAAGGGCTGAGGCCCCACCACAGGGCCTTACTCACCTGTAGCATACTCTGTTCTAGAGGGCTTCTAGAAGGTTCTTTCTGATAACTGCATAAGGCTGAGATAGAGAAGGATCTAGAGATAATATGTAAAGCAGCCAAAAGAATGGATGTATGTGAGAGATAGATACATAGATGATGGATGGATGAATAAATAGATGGATAAATAGATGGATAGATGATAAATGGATGGATAGATAGATAGATAGATAGATAGATAGATAGATAGATAGATAGATAGTGAGTAGATGTAAGGTAAGTCTGTCTCCATGAGCTCTTAGTGATGTATGTGGCTTAGATAAGGACTAGAAAATTCCCCTGTAGACTACTGAGTTATTGAGGAGGACCAAGGTTTGCAGAAGAGGTGGTAAGTAAAGAGAAAGAGTCATTTACACATGGAGAGGAAAAACCAAAAAGACCTCCAGATGTATTCCAGGTGCTCACAGCCTTCCTCCAAGGCAGAGGATGACCTACTAAGGGCAGAATAAACAACTGAGCATGAATCTCAGGGCTAGGACCTTCCTGAGTCCTTTCAAAAGGCCACCCTTCACCAGCCATCCCTGTTTGCTCTGGCTGTGGCTCTAGCTCTCCTCCTTCCTTCAGAACAAAGCGTTCAGTACTGTGTACTCTGTCATCCTCTCCTCAGCCGGCTCTTCTTCTTTCTGCTCCCAAAGGTATGGATGACCTGGCCCACACTGCTGCTATGCATGGTGAAGCACCTGCATATCTCGCCTCTGCATTTGTTGCATCGGGGATGCCCAATCCATCTGTGAAAGCAGATACTGTCTTCTTCATCGTAGGATCTGTAACTCAGTGTCCTTCACCAGTTCTTCCACGACATGGTTCTCTGCCCTGGTCCTCACCTTTCTTATGCATTCCTGAGAGTTCGGGTGAATATCTCTAGATAACACCTTTGTAATAAGGTCAGAACAGACCTCTTCCCATATAGCATTGTTGAATCCTACCCAGGCATCTTGTCTGCTGTCTCAGACGCACCTCAAGTGTTACTTGTGACAAGGAAACCAGTGAGCACCAATACAATCCTGCTACGTGGTCTCACATATTCACACACTCACATGAACACATGCATTCTGATGCACATTTATGTGTACATATGTGCATATAAGCACATACCCGAGCACATAGTCACATAGGCAGGTACACACAGAGAAACACAGATACACAAACACACATACCCACACAAATACAGATGGACAGACTGACACACATGGACATACAGACACAAGAAACAGACACCAACACACACACAGACACACACATACACAGACATTCACACACACACACACACACACACACACACACACACACACACACACACTCCTACCTTCATTTGTTCTTTCCTTTACACATGCAATTCTATTTTCCTGAGGCTCCATTGTAAATGTTAAAGAGTCAGCCTTGGCCTCGCCTCCCAATCACATTCCATACTTAATCCTTCAGGAAATCACCTTGGCTCTGCGTTCAGTTCATTTCCAGAACTGACCTCACCAGCTTCATGTCAGCCTGAGCCCCTTCAGGTCACACAGAGATTATCCAAGTAGATTTCTCCTGGCCCTAGTGTGAATTCCTGCCTTCTGAGAGAAGGCTATTTTTAAAAACATCAGCAAACTCATTTCAACCGGCCTCTAAGTCCACACTCACCTCCAGAATCCTAAAGATGGCTTTCAAAGTCTTGACCAAGCTGGTCCTTCCTTGTTCTCAATTGTTGCCTATCAGATCTTCGACCCAACAGAAACCACCCTCCCTGTTGTCCCTCTGCAGTCTCTCCCAATGCCACATTACAGAAGGGTGCAATTCCTTTTCCCTTTTATCAGGAGGCCACCCTGCCCTGTTGCTCACTCTCCCAGAGTTATTCTTTATCATTTGAAAGACCTGTTGCAGTTCCCATTGCCAGGAGTCAGCTTTCCTGGACTTCTGGGTTGGATGTCAAGTCTCACAGCAGGAGATGAACCTTGTCTGAAGTTTTGTGTCTGAGTTGCGGAGAGCAGCAAGAATTCAGATAACAAGTGAATTTTCCAGGTGTTTGCCTGCAGACCTCAGACCTTTTGCATACACAGGGAAACTCCCGAAGTTTCATTTCTGCTACATCCACTCCAGTAGTGACCCACGCAGATAAGGGATCCAGAGGGTCTGTAGCACATTTCTTTGCTCAGTTATCTCTCCAGATAATCTGAGGGAAAAAAAAGATACATGCATGGATTGTTGCCTGTTGTATCATTCCAAGATTCTAGAACAGGACAGAGTAACACAGGTATTCTTTATGGAAAGATGGAAGGGAGGGAGGGAGGGAGGGAGAGAGGGAGGGAGGGAGGGAGGAAAAAGGAGAGATAGGGAGATCAGGAAGGAGAGGGCAAGAATGGACTCAAGGCACAAACTGAATAAAGATGGCAAGATAAGGTGGTAGAAGATAAGGTCAGGAAGGTCACCAGCAGAGCATACCCTCTGCTGCTCTATCCCTTAAGTATTGGGGTTCAGTCATCCTAGAACTTGAATCCCCCAAACAAACAGCATTTCTCTTGCTGGCTTTTCATGGTCCCAAGGGCAGTGTAAACTCAACCGGAACCCATTGAATAGCATCATCAATTTGTGTGGATTCCCACCACATGAGCCCTAGCTTCAGGGTACATTTTTTTTTTCAGGCATCTTGGAGGCAATGGGGCATTCTACATACCCTGGGTCCCTGAGAGAGATATCTGTGGGGACCTTGATGACACAATACACACTATGTGGAGGCCATGTGAACTTCCTCAGCAGGAGCCATGCTTGGCAGCGATCAGCAGGCTTGTGCAGGTGGCTGGCTTCTCCCTTTACTAGTCATCATAGGTCTTCAGTGATGCAGCCTTTCTGGTGCGTTATCTCAACAGCGTGGGGCAAATGTGGAACCTTGGCATGTGCTCATATGCACCCCGTGAATAGTTTCATAATTTAAATATGGTCTTCTCATAATGATGTTTGTTTGTTTGTTTGTTTATCTTTGTTTTTGCATAATGTAGCCAGAAGAAGGTTGAATTCTTTGTTCAGGTTGATGTCATATCTTGTGAGAAGTATCAGTTCTTAGAAATATCCTTGTGGAACAGTGAAGGAAGAAAGGACATGCATTTGCTCTTTTAATTTTGCTTTGTGATGTTGAAGCTGCTTCCATTCTTGTGCAGTTTAGGCACTTTTTCGAGTACAGAGCTCTGCAACCTTAGCAAAACTCTTCAGAGCTGTCCTGTTCGTCAGCTTCCCTAGTGTCCAGCTTCCCTAGTGTCCTGCATCCCTAGGGTCCTGCATCCCTAGTGTCCTGGATGCCTAGTGTCCTGAATCCCTAGGGTCCTGCTTCTCTAGTGTCTTGCATCTCTAGTGTCCTGCATGCCTAGTGTCCTGCTTCTCTAGTATACTGCATCCTTAGTGTCCTGCATCCCTAGTGTCCTGCTTCTCTAGTGTCCTGCATCTCTAGTGTCCTGCATCTCTAGTGTCCTGCATGCCTAGTGTCCTGCTTCCTTAGTGTCCTGCATTACTAGTGTCCTGCAGGCCTAGTGTGTGTCCTGAATCTCTAGTTTCCTGCCTCCCTAGTGTGTGTTCTGAATCCCTAGTGTCCTGCATCCCTAGTGTCCTGCTTCCCTAGTGTCCTGCATCTCTAGTGTCCTGCATGCCTAGTGTCCTGCTTCCTTAGTGTCCTATTTCCCTAGTGTCCTGCATCCCTAGTGTCCTGCATCCCTAGTGTCCTGCATTACTAGTGTCCTGCAGGCCTAGTGTGTGTCCTGAATCTCTAGTTTCCTGCCTCCCTAGTGTGTGTTCTGAATCCCTAGTGTCCTGCATCCCTAGTGTTCTGCTTCCCTAGTGTCCTGCATCCCTAGTGTCCTGCATGCCTATTGTCCTGCATCTATAGTGTCCTGCATCCATATTGTCCTGCATCCATAGTGTCCATCCACACGTTACTATTTGCAACCCTCCCACATGAATGACAACCAAATGTGTCTCCAAGCCTACTGTTTTAATGTCCCCAGGATGCAATGTCAGAGAAGCATTAACATTGAAACTGGGGGATTATCCTTGTCATGACAGAGCAAAAGATAGACAGAACTTTTTTCCTTGAATGCAAATCCAGAAGGGCTTGAATTAGTACAATCCACTGCACCCCCATTTTGTCAATATTAAAAGCAAAATAGCACCATTATGTGCTATGCCTCACTTCTTGACAAGGCTGGGAAAGGTCCTACTGCCTCTCAGTGATGTGCATGAGAGTTCTGCGTGGTGGTAAGTGGCTATCTCACGTGGCTTTCCACATACAGCATGTGTCAAATTCTGTTTTAGATCATAGATGTCGACTCCGCTGCTCCAGTGCTGACGTTGTGCTTTGTAGCATCCATCAAGTGCCATACTTCATGAGAACCTTTATTAAAGATATTTGTTTTAAGTAATAAGGTGGACGAGGTACTCTGAGCAATCATGGTTTCGAAATATTGTAAATACATATTAAAAATTTAATAGACCATAGCCAAAACTTTGATTTGTGGAAAATTTGTCACTAATGGAACAGAATTACTAATTCCCAGCAAACCTTTGGAGATAGCCTGCAGCCATCAGCAATTTACAGAGGTTAAGAAAAAAATTTAAAACTATTATTACTATTATAAATAATTGATTATCATTTGTTATGAAATAATTACCTTTAAGCAATTACCACAGCTAACAAGTGATTACTTAGAGATTATTGCTTAATCACTACTAAACAACCACATGCATATGGCCTCTGACAGTCATTGTTCATTATTATTTTTTTACAAGCACAGATGGCTTGGTACAATCAGTCAGGAAGACTGACGGGAAGTAATCTTTTTTAATGTAATCACCACATAAATATGTCAAATGTTTTTCTGTTTGTTTTGCTAACAGCATAACACGATTTTAATGAAGATGCTGTAGATGGTGATTTTCCATTTAACTAGACAAAAGGAAAATATGTATCTGAGCTATTTGTAAAGATTTATTATAAAAGTATTTTTTATCACAGGCATTCATCCCATCGGTACATCTAACCTTGGTTTAATCTCAGGTGAAAAAAATACATAAGAATTGTTATGACCCAATGACAGACAGTTCATGGTATACTGATGTGGATGGTTCCCATTCAAACTAGCATACTAATGGGTTGTGGATATGTGTCTAGTTCTAGAAAGGCTGATCAGAAGACAAGAGGACAGTGGGATGTTAGCCAGTGCAGGAGATGATTTGCTCACTAGAGTTGTCCCTGTGAATATGCAAGACTCTAAATCATGTTTATAAATATAGTTTTTGTAATACTGAAGTACAAGTTTATGAGGAGAGTCTCACACCCAGTGTCTCCCTTTCCTGCACTCTGAAGCTCATCTCTCATCTCAAGGGCAAGAGTCTAAGTATTGTCCAGATGCATGAGAAAACAGGAGGGCAGGAAATGACCCCATGTAGACACAAGAGCTGGGCGCATGAGAATCAGATTTCTTGGGACAGCCTGGCTGCAGAAAATCCCCTGGAGGCACAGCTTCGGGTCTTATCTCCACATGCAGTGTGGTCTCTAAGACAAACAGTCATAGACATCATACAGGTTAGGGGAGGATTCATCTAGCTGAATCCGAGCAGCCAGCAAGAAGTCTAAACCCTGGGTCTGGTCAGGATGCTATTGCTTTTGGCCACAGATGGTTACAAGATGGTGGCACATATGGTCACTTCCGATCAGAGCACCATCGGGGTAGTCATCTCCCTATAGGAGGCTCAGATCACAAGCAAGCTGCTCCTGACTCGGGAGGCAGGACAGAACAGATGTTGAGAGTCTCCGTGGGGAGGCTCTGCATCGATTGCAGGAGAACAGTAGCTCCAGGGAGCTTACTGCTCCAGCCCCACGCCCAGCTGCTGGTGGATCCGATGCCTGATTTCCAGTGTGTATCGGCTCCCTGGAGGATGCTACAGAGGCCACTTCCTGAGTGGTCATGTGCTTGTCATCTTGTCATCTGAAGAGCCTCCCTTCCCTCTGACAAGCAAAAGTACACAACAGTTTCAGGAAATAAGAAGACTCAGCTGATAGGTCCTGGCAGTTAAGTTTTTTGGCAAATCACTACCTTTACCAGAATACTTCCAATTCTCTGGCAGGAGTTAGCTCAAGACAACCAATTACATTCCTAAGAGGCAAAGGCAATTTCACCAAGAGTCATGTGTCTCTCACCAAAGTGAAGGATTCGTGCATAGAGCAAGGTGGAGCTTACTTTTCTGAATTGTAGATTCCCCTGCCCAAGGCACCCTTGGTACCCATAGTACTATTGAAGACTTTGTCAGTAATCATGAATAAGCTTGTGAATTCCAATTGCTTCTGCTCTTTCTTTGACAACACCAAGAAAGTAGCTACCCCAAAGAGTTCATTCCAACGCAGCTCTCCATAGTGTGTCTGGGTCACCTGGAAGTGACTCTCAAACTTGAATGCACATTGAAACCACCCTAGGATCTAACTGGATCTACACCCATGTCACACGCACATCTGGCACCCACAAGGTGACTCACATTCCTTCTTGTATTGGGCCCAAAGACTCATGCAGAAGGTTCCATCAAGGAAATACCTTGAAGCCTATAATTGACTTAAGTTTTAGCAGAGAGACACAGAAAGAAAAACAGACAGAGACAGAGAGAAAAGAGAGAGAGAGAGAGAGAGAGAGAGAGAGAGAGAGAAGAGAGATAGAGACAGAGAAAGAAGAGAGATAGAGAGAGACAGAGAGAGAACAAGACCTGTGGTGACTACCAAGCCTTTTGATTGCTCTACTAAGAATTCTCTGGTTTAGGGATGGAAAGATGGTTCCACAGTTAAGGTCACTGGATGATCTTCCAGATGATTCCATTCAATTCCTAGCACCCACATAAGCTGATGTATAGGTCACATTCATCGTGGTGTATAAATTCCAGTTCCAGGAAATCGGATGCCCTCTTCTGTCCTTCACAGGTAGAAGGCATACACATGATGCACAGACATACACGCAAAAAAAGAAACCCACTCACATAAATAAAAATAAAATAAAAAAATAATTGTTCTGTTTCAATCAAGCCTTTCCATCGCCTCCCAACAGGAAGTTTTGAGATGCTGATTTCAACAAAGAAAGAAGGTCTGTGAATGGACTGATTCAGAGAAAAGTTCCGGTATTTTAGATTCCCCAGACTTCATTATGCAGAGAGCATGTCACACTGTTTGTGTTCCAGTTTTGATGCTATACAACATAGCCTACTCAGGTGATCAACATTAGCTCATGTCAAAATATTTCTCTTAGATCTTGCAAGTTTCCAAGAAGCCATTGTCAACCCACAGGCTGTTTCCCCTTTCCAGCTCTCTTTGCCCTTGTCACCTGCATCTGTAGCTGAGGATGGTTGGAATTGCAGGTTTGCTATAGGTGAATACAGGGTTAGGGACCAGACTGGTCCCAAAGGACCCCAAACAAGAGAATACTTCTATTCCTGGTAACAAAAACAACTGTTATTTCCAGTGTGTATGACAAGAATTCAATAATCCAGGTGAGTTGAAATAACGAAGGATGTCCTTATGTCCATATGTCCATACTGAACATTTGCTACAAGAGATGCTGAGCTAACTGCTCGCCAACAGTCTCTCTCTCTCTCTCTCTCTCTCTCTCTCTCCCTCCCTCTCTCCCTCATTCCCTCTCTCCCTCCTTTCCTCCTTCCATCACCTCCTCTCCCTCTTTTCTATTTCAGGATCAACTTACTAATCAAATAATTTAATGCAGAATTTGAGGGAAAAAATGGGGGATCTGATAATAATTAAGTCTGAGTTTTAGAAGGATGATTTGGGTTGGGCACATGTTTGAATAGTGAGTTTGATTCAACCATCATGATTTTTTTTTCATAGACAAGCAACCCATTTTTAAAATGCTTAACTGAAACTGATGGTTTCAATCAATACCCAGGCCATAGCATGTGAGACTATTTAATCTAAATAAAGGAAAAGCAAGTGCATCTTAAAAGCTGTACCTTGGTCATAGACGTCAGAGCTCATGTTCTCAGGGGTCAGCTTGGCTACTTTGTGCCTGTGTGAGTTTTCGCAGACAGAGGTTGTTTCCATCACTGCAGATGCACACTGGACGGTTCACAGCAATCATACTCCATATATTCTTAGACTCAAAGGGTCTGGATGGGTTTAAGAATCTGATAACTTTTAAGTGACAGATGAGGGATGCTTTTGGTTGGAGAACGATGGAGACCATCTTTGTTTGGTGATGTACAATTAGGGCCAGGGTTCTACAGCACAGAATAGCATGGAGCACCAGCAAGCCCTGTCATTATTAATTATTACTGAAGGTAAGATGATTAATAGTCCTGGTTGTTCCTTTGTGCCAGGCACTAGGCTGTTTTCTAAACTGTCCCTGTGAATCATCACACCGTACAACAACTACATAGATCATGTGTCACTAGACTTGAGGACTATGGGGAAAACCGAGCCATGGCAAAACAAGTTTCCCCCAGTGTACTGTGTCAGTTGATAGTGCTGGTAGGTCATGTGGTCCTAGAGGTGGAAGTCACTTTTTGCCCACTTACCAGAAGACCGCACCCACTTCAACAAGGTCACACCCATTCAAACAAGGCCACACCTACTCCAGAAAAGCCACACCCACCCAACAAGGCCACACCCACTCCAACAAGGCCATATCTTTTAATAGTACTACTCCTTGGGCGGAGCCCATTCAAACCATCACAGCACCTAATGGAGTGGAAACCTTGAGTACTTGCTGAGTGCGCACATAAACCAGGCTCCGAAGACAGCTCCATCTGCCCCTTCCCAAGCATGTGCACTGCCCTCATTCTTTTCTGAATAATTGCCACATAAATTTCTCTAAAGCAGAGATAGCAAAACATCCCTGTAAGATGTGGTTCAGCAGTCAGCAGGACCCTGGGAACCCACTCTGTCCAACTTCACCATCTCAGGGGACAGCAGCTGTGGACAGTAGGGGAATGATTACAGAGGCCTACATGCTATTTGTACAGTGTGCGTGTCTGGATTTGAGCTACTGAGTCACTTGCCGATGCCTCTTAACTGTCAGCAAAAGATAACCTACTATTTGTTTAATATTAAGCGGATCCCATTCTTTGAAAATCCACAGACAACATTTGTCTATAGCAACGTCAACTTGGAGTTCCTTTGGTTTGTACAAAAGATCAGTGTTCAGTGTTAGCATTTCTTGCTCAGATCAGTACACTAGGACTTTTCACTCTCTCCAACACAACCGGGACCCATCCTGCCAGTAGTGAACACTCCAGAGGCCACCCTGGAAAGTCATAACTACTAATAAGGGTAACCACCCTTACTGTGAGCTGTAATTCATGTCCGGGATGTAAACACACAAACAATAATTCTGCTCACGACAGGGCTCTGTCACCCACTCAATAATTAGAATGTAATTTTTCCAGGAAGAAGAGTAAATGACAGGCAGTTTTCAGAGATAGATGAAACCTAAGGGTGCTTTTAATGCTAATTGGAAAATGGACACAAATCAAAATTTATGCTGGGTACATAGCAATACTGTAATCTCTACTTTTAAAATTATTTTTTTCTGTTCCCTTTATTAGACATGACCTTGAGTGAGAGAGATTTATATTCAAGTCTCGTCAAAACGCTCTGCTATCCACCAGCTTTCACTTGTTGAACTGGGATCTGGCCAGGTCAGTGGTGACTGTACACTGCCTGCAGGTGTACACTAACCCTCCCCCCGAGGAGTCCACAAGGTGGAAGGATGCTGGAAACAGTAACTACTGTACAGTGCCTGCAGGTGTGCACTGAAACCCCCAGGAGTCCACAAGGTGAAAGGATGCTGGATACAGTAACCACTGTACACTGCCTGCAGGTGTGCACTGAAACCCCCAGGAATCCACAAGGTGGAAGGATACTGGATAACCACTGTACACTGCCTGCAGGTGTGCACTGAAACTCCAGGAGTCTGCATGGTGGAAGGATGCTGGATACAGTAACCAGTCTGACCCCTATCCTGCAGCAACCTCTCTCATGCTTTCCTGTTTGTTACATTATATTCCCCCTGGCCCAGGCAGGAACTGGGTGGGAGGGTAAATGGATAGTTACTGGTGTGAGGTGTGCCTCCGTGTCTGGTGAAGAGAGTTGTAGGGTCTTCATAAATGGCAGCAATAGTACTTGCTGGAATGCTACACTGCCAACTACTGTCTTGAGCAAACACCTGCCACAGAGCCTTCGATCCCTCAGCTTCCAGTATTGCTCTGAGTTCCCAGCATGTCGCTGCCCGTGATGGTTCAGTGGGTTTCTGCCTCCAGGGAAAGGGCCATCCTTCACCCATAATCAAACTTATAGCCTCAGGTTTAGTTCTTCAGGGGCTTTCCTGTCAACCAGAAAGAAAACAATGCAAAGTGTAATGAAATCATTATCAATAGCCATGTGGGAGAACCAAGTTGAGGCCAAGTAGAGAGGGCCTATCAGCCAAAAAGCACAGAAGAGAATTGGAACCTCGTGTATAAATTTCCATGCTCAGGAACGGGCCTCTCAGACCCACGGCCATATTGCCAGTGGTAAGTCCCAGAATCCTCAAATTATATACCAAGATGCATCCAGATAGAACACATTCAAGAGGATAGAAGTGGCTCAGTGATTCAAATACTCCTGCAGAAGACCTGGGTTTGGTTCCCAGGACTGACGTGGTGGTTCACAAACACCCGTAACTCTTGTTTTGGGAGATATGATGCCTCTTTTGGCCTCAGTGGGCACTGCTCACACATGGTGGACAGTCGTGAGTGAAGGTAAAATACCCACACACATAAAATAAAAGTCAACCTTAAAAATAAATTTAAAAACACATTCAGTCCCCCTTTTCTTCACATGTGTACTTATCTAGATAAGTTCATCATTATTTATTTATTTATTTTTGAGACAGGATTTCTCTGTGTAGTCCTGGTTGTCCTGGAACTCACTTTGTAGACCAGGCCGGCCTCGAACTCAGAAATCCGCCTACCTCTGCCTCCCAAGTGCTGGGATTACCAAAAACCCAACAGGTACGACTGAGGGGATGAGAGGCTTGCTTGGCATACTCAGTCTCAGAAGTATAGTAAGGAAGGCATGATGGCTGCTTGGTGAGTAGCAGCAGGACCTGGGACACAACATATTTATACCCTGGTGGGTCAGAAAGCCATGAACTTAGAATGGGTGAAGACTTGACTCTTAAACTTATACAAAGGTCCATCTTCAGTGACACAACACTAAAGGTTCACCTTCAGTGACATGATACAATACTAAAGGTATACCTTCAGTGATACAATAATACTAAAGTTGAACAGTAATTTGAATTTTCTAGCCCAATCTCCAGTCTCCCTCAGCAGGTACTGTGTTTCAGAACCTTCAGAGCCAAAGACAGTTTGGGAAAGGCAAAAACTGGTACATCCAAGACTGGTTTCTTGAAGTCTTCCACAATGCAGGAAAGACACAACCATTCAGCTTCTACCTGCTGATGTGTATGCTAAGCAAGAACCAGGTGTGGCTCTCTAGGTCCATTGCACGGTGGTAATTCCATGATGGGACTCACCATCATAGGGTTAAATGCACTGAAATTAGTATAAATAACCATTTCCCATGAAAGAAAAATTAAATCATTTGGGAAAATTTGGTAAAAGCAAACTAATTAAAACATAAAAACAACTCCAGTGGAAGCTCACAGTCAGATATTAGATGGAACACAGGGTTCCCAAAGAAGGAGCTAGAGAAAGTACCCAAGGAGCTGAAGGGGTCTTCAACCCTATAGGTGGAAGAATAACATGAACTAACTAGTACCCCCTGAGCTCATGTCTCTAGCTGCATATATAGAAGAGGATGGCCTAGTTGGCCATCATTGGAAAGAGAGGCNTTTTCTATTTACTTGAATGTGTATGACTGTGTAGTCCAGTGGTCAGTGTCAGGTGTCTTTCTCAATCACCCTTCACCATACTTTTGGGACATAGTCTCAGGCTGAATCCAGAGCTTGCAGACACTCTGGTTGACAAGTCCCAAGCTCTGGCTACTGAGACTCCCTCACGAGAGCTGCATGTCTGCCGATGTGCATCTTCAAAGTGCCACTCTTTGACTATAGTA
This sequence comes from Mus minutoides, assembly GCA_902729485.2. Lineage (NCBI taxonomy): Eukaryota > Metazoa > Chordata > Mammalia > Rodentia > Muridae > Mus > Mus minutoides. The sequence goes on from LR750690.1 coordinate 289,984, forward strand.
TCAGTGTTCATCTTGTATTTCTCCATGAACTTACAAGAACGCTCACCTCAGCACACTCTGTCTTCTCTGCTGGAGGTCAGTTGGATCAAGGACCCAAAGCATGATGGGGCCTACTGGGAGAAGGGGACTCCATCCTTTCTTCCTCTCTGCTGGAACACTTGGCTCACTTCTTCCATTGCAGAGCAACAAACATGTCTGAAAGATGGAGATGAGACTTAGAGAGATGTGCAGACCCCTCCCTCTGTTCCCTCCTCTCTGCTGACTTTTCAATCCTTCCCTCCCTCCTTCTTTCTGTCTTTCTTCTCTCTCTCACCCCTCCCTCCTTTTCTACCTGCTTCTCTTTATATTTCCTTCTTCTTCCTCCCTTCCCTTTCTCTTCCTCTTTCTTCCTCCATCAACCTCTTCCTTTTTCCTCCACCTTCCCCCTTTCCCTCCCTCCAGCCCTCCCTTCCTGTCTCCTCCATTTTATCTTGCCCTTTTCTTCCCCTTCTCAAGTGTTTGCTTAGTATTTACTGTTTGGCAAACACTGAGCATGTTCTATGGTGTTACAATCCGGTAGAAGAGACAGTGAAGGAGTGGGTGATCTTTGTGCAGGGGAGCACTGAGCGCCTGCAGGGCAGTGGTGCACTCTGGAGTGGAGCCCAGGCCTGGACACAGCTCTTCCTTCCCCTTTGCTGGGCATCTCACATTCCTCCTCTGCTGACACTGGCCCTTCACAATGGCTCATTGATTAGGTTTGCCAGCATTTCTCTGATATTCTGCTGCTTCAAACAGAAACACTCCTATCTCTTATCCATTTCAGAGGGAAGTGTGTGTGTGTGTGTGTGTGTGTGTGTGTGTGTGTGTGTGTGTCTTTTATTTGATCTAAAGCATTCTGTTCTGTGCAGATGTTGGTAGCAGGATATTAGAAATTTCTCTGGCAACAGAACAAATTGTCTTTCCAACAAAAGAAAATAAATAGTTGTACAGAGGCTGATGGAAATAGCCTGAGGTCCTGGACTGACTGCTCCTCACCAGGACTGGGCTTCCTACTATCATAGGGCACAGTCACTGTGTACCCAGGCAGGATGAGTCAGGAGGGAGAAGATCTTTCAGCTCTAAAGATTTTGAGAAAAAGATTTCTCCTTTGGGACTCAGTGGCCTTTGAAGGGCTCTCACTGGTCTCTATTTGAAGTTAGGCAGATATAGACAGAAACTAAGAGAATATACTATGCTGAGTCCTGATTAACCATGCAGAAGGGATGGTATGACATGGTTTCCTGCCCCTGGAGCAGAGCCATCAGGGTGTGGGCCTCCACGAGTGTTGACAGTTGCTAGGTGTAAGGCTTGTTTGTATATTCTACTTTATGTTCCTCCTATGGAGGAATGTCCTCTCTGCTAAGGTTAATCTCCATGATAATCAGAGATAGCATGAGTCTGAGAGTCAAGGGTGTGCCTATATCCTTAGCAAAGATATAAACTCTGTGACCTTCAAGACAGCCCTTAAGGCTGTGGGAAAGAACTTTGAAAACATGTGTCTAAGAATATATAACTTCTCACCTATGCAAAATAAAGGCTATAATATGAATTTTATAAAGGGCTTCACAGACCTAAAATAACAGAGGCAACTGTACTATTATGACTCAGCTTGCCAGAAAGATACAAAGGCAGGCAGATACACAGGTGGTCAGATTCCTTTCAAGGTCAACCTGAGACAGAGAGGATTTAGTAAGAATGGTAATCTCAGGATGGGATCCCAACCAGCTGAGTTTATTGTTTGTGCCTACAAAGACAGGCAGATCTCTGCATTCATTTGCAATGTTGAAAATGTGCTTGCTATCTTTTTCTAAGAACCAGGGGGCTGTGGTTATGGAATACTAATTCTTGAGAAAATCAAAAGGTAACCTGGAGTAAATGACTGAATTGATATGAAAATAAAAGCCTGGGCCTTGGTCTGAGAGAGCTGGGCTATCTGGATGAGTTGTCTGGAGATCCCCAGAGAAAGCTGTCTCCAGCTGAACAAAAGCATTTCGCTTGTACCCATGATTGACTTCAAGTGGATTTTTTTTTTTTTTTTTTTTTTTTGTCATTCTCAAACACCGCTTCTCTAAGGAACCCCTCTCCAAGCTGAGGCTAGTCCTTAGCAACACTATACATCACATCCTACTAGGCTTTACTTTTATAAATCAAATTTATTCTTAGCTGACACATAACAAAAATGGCGGAGTATTATAGGACACAGTACAATATTTAAGTGTACATTGCGCAAGGTTTAAGTTGTGGTGAACATGCTTATGTAGACTGTATCCCCTTTATAAATGATAATAATAATAATAATAATCTTAGAAACCTATCCAGAGTAATATCTACCAATTCAAAATAGATATTACCAAACCAGAATAGTGTCCACTAATTCAGAATAAATTCTGTCAATCCACAGTAGCTTCTACCAATTCAGAATATCTTCCACACATTGTCTAAAGTATCTATGAGGAATCATTCACACTCTTGCACACACACAGCCTTGTGTACACAGTCTTGCTTTATTAAGATGGTACCAATAGATGTGAGCAAAGTAGTATCAACAATGACCAATCTCTGTGACCTCTAATCACACAAAGACAGTAGCTACCCCTGGCAGTTGTGTGCTGCACAGTACATTTCTCCTATTTTGTGATAATCTACTGCAAATGATAATCCAAGATGAGTATTTAAAAATCATACTCATCAGCAATGTGAACTCCGTCCATTTCAAGAACATGGTATTGTATGTCCTGGCCTCCTTCTCTCTTGTTCTCTTCCACATATTTCTCTCTCCTCCATTCTCCTTTCTCACAGTGATGCTATATATTGCACATGCAGACAGCAGAAGGACCAAATGTCAGAGAACCTGGTAGATAGGTAGGACAACGCCAATACCATTAGTAGCTGCCTGGGGTCATGAAACTGACACAGCTTCTCTCTAGCATATAATGCTGGTGGTCTATATAAAATGACAGGAAGGCACACAAAAACAGACCAAGGTTTTCAAAGTTAAAATAGATCATTTTATTATAGTAACGATAGCATGACAAATGCCAACATTTGGATCATATAAGTTATAAAGAAAGAAAAAAGACACTGATGGTCTCTCAGAGACAGCTATAGCTAACATTTTGGTATTTTGTATTTTTTTCACGTTTGTATAACTGAATGTATAATAAAGAAAAGGAAGATGCTCCACTTCATGATGGGTTTTCAGTGCTGGTAAAAGAGCACTAATTAACAGATATTCCAGTGTTTTGTCGTTTTTATCAGATGCTTGGTAGTCCTTGTGTGCATCTAGAGAGGTCACCAACAGCACCGTTAGTGGCCAGTTTGATTTAAAAACACTGACTGCAGTGTGCAGTTGTGCTCTTTGAGGCAGAGGGAGGGGTGGAGGCAAAAAGAAATTTTTGGCTAAACAAGAAAAAGAAATGAAGAGAATACGAGCTTGTAACTGAGACTAATGATAACATACCAATGCATTAAAAATTCCAGATTCCATTTAAATATTCAACTTAGTGTTGAGTATTCTTAACACACACACACACACACACACATACACACACTCACACACAGCACTCACACACAAATACATTCATACACATTCACATATACTCTTATACACACATAGCACTCACACACACACTCACACAATACCCCCCACACACACACACTTGCACACTTACATACTCTGCTGTGCAGGGGTCAGAGGATGTAATCCTACTGTGTGGTACTACTCATTTCATCTCCAGGAACTTCTCACACACCGATTTACTCAGCTGGGTGGTTTGTCTGTAATACATTGACACAATCATCTAAGATCCAGACAAACAAGACTTCTCAGATGGAGGCTAAAACTGATTTAATATCTAGAATCATAGATGAAAGTCTTGAAGCACATACAAACAAGATTTCTTGCAGATTAATCAGGGATGGAGTCCCCAGGGGGAGATGAACCCACCCTGTTCAATTTTTTTCTTTTATAGATTCTACAGCAAGCTTGCACACAAAGTGTGCTTGGCAGGTATGGTGCTAGGAACTAGGGCTGGGTTAGGAATGGACATCTACCCTCAGACTCATACCTGAGTATGGCAGCCATGACTGCTGCTGTGACCACCATGTTCTGTGCTCCAGATCAGCAAGTCCTTGGAGACCTCAGTGACAAGTTGGCATTCATGCTGTCCCTTTGCGATTCTGTGTGCAGAATTCCTCTAGGAGATGACTGGCATGGCAAGTCCCACCTAAAGCACAAAAGCTGGATAACACTAAGGCTAGCCTTTGAGTGAGGATGCCAAGCCATGAATTATGTGGCCGGATGCTAAGAGATGACATTTGGCCATACCTGGAGTTGTGGCAGAAGGCTCCGTTTGTGGGCGATGGCTGTGAGTCCACAGCATCTCTCAGCAGCTCTGACTTAAGCGGGAGGTAAAAAGAATAGCAAGCATGACTGGCTTTCATCAAAGAATCAATGTGTTAATAAATTAGAAAGTAAAGTAAAATATCCCTGAGAAGAAAGAAGAGGAAGAGGAGGAAGCAGGAGGAGGAGAAGAAGAAAGAAGAAGGAAGGGCAGACTAGGAGGCAGAAGAGGAGGAAGGGAGAGGAGAAGGAAGGAGAGGAGGAGATGAATAGGAAGATCAAAGGGGTTGTTTGCAAGCCAGGTGTACCTGGGGTATTTTGGTTGCTGCTATATATGTAGCATCCATGTTGGCTCTTTGGTCTCACTATCTGTCTTCGGGTTTTACGGCTGTGAACAGACACCATGACCAAGGCAAATCTTATAAAGGACAATATTTAACTCTGCCTGGATAACAGGTTCAGAGGTTCAGTCCATTATCATCATGGCGGGAACAGTTTATGTCCCATGCATTGTGTAAGACATCTTATGCTAGAATTAACATTTGAACAGCTGCCCTTTATTATCATCAGAACTCTGATCCCAAGGAGTCAGTGGGTGGGCAAGCTGGCCTCCTCTCCCACACACTTTTTTACAGGATCTAACTCTCTTCTTCCTCTTCTTCTTCTTCTTCTTCTCCTTCTTCTTCTTCTTCTTCTTCTTCTTCTTCTTCTTCTTCTTCTTCTTCTTCTTCTTCTTCTTCTTCTTCTTCTTCTATTCAGTCTCTATGCTATGATTTCTACTCTGGCTTGGCAAAATACCTCTCCTTGTTTCCCTCCAAACTCCATTCCTCCCATTATTGTTCCATGGAGAAGGTGTCCTGAAGCTTTAAACTGGGTCTTCTACATGCCATGTCCGCTGTAAATGTCTGCTGCCAACAAGCTGTCCTGGCATTCCTGGAGTTGAGGAGGCCTTTTCCCCCCTCTATGAACCCTTTGTGACAGCCCTTAACTTGCTTCTCAGCATTTGTCTACTCCCCTCAGCTCCAGTTGACTGAGTGCCCCCCTTTCTTTTCCTAAGAAGATCAATGGTGTTTTCCCAGGCTCCACAGCACTTGGGCCTGAGAGATAATTAACAAGCCCTGTAAATTCTTCTGAAGGTCATTCCCTCCCCTTCCCAGGCACTTGGCAGACATTTGTGGAATGACTAAGGCATGGTGTTCTGCAGTAGTGTGGCTGTGGCTAACGGTACAATAGTTCAGAACTCTGGGACATTCTTTGTCATAACTACCTGTTCCTACTCATCCACCTCATTGTCCTCGAACTCAGACACCACAGAGCCTTAGTGAGACCGAATGATGATCATTGCTGGCACCTATTGGTACTGACCATGTCTGAGACATAGTAATATTTGAAAGGTTATTGCGAAGGAAACTGGATGCACTGGTTAATTTTTATCATCAGTTTGACACAAGCTAGTGTCTCCCGAGGAGAGAGAACACCAGTTGGAGAATTGCTTCTATAGGATTGGCCTGTAGCCATGACTCTGAAGAATTTCTTTTGTTTACATTTAATGTGGGAGGGCCAAGCCTATTATGGGTGTCACCATTCCAAGGCAGATGGGTTATATGAAAAATTTACCAGATAGCCTCATTCTTCCGCGGTTTCTGCTTCAGTTTCTCAAATGTTCTTGATCCTTCCCGTCTCTGTACTTCACGAGATCTTCCTCTGCCACACCACCTATCTCCATGATGTTCTGCCTTGCCTCAGTCCCACAATAGTGGTGTCAGACCACACAGACTGACATCTCTGACACAGTACGCCAAAATAAAACAAATTGGACCCCTTTTGAATCATTTCTTTCAAGTGTTCAGTCACACTGATCGGAGAGTAGCTAACACAACTGGGATTATTTAAATAGATTTCATCATTCCCTATTAGCTAACCTAGTTTACTATACACGTCAGATCTATTGCTGTGTGATGAGCAGTTGAAATGTTGTGGTCCACAACAAGTCCCATGGAGAGGTACAGGGTCAGCTGTGCTGTGCTTCCATAGTTATACACAATGGGGTTCACAGCTTGTCATCATGGCCATTAATCTATTGTCAAGTAAGCAGGGAAGGCACCATGATGGTGACACAAGGAAAGTGTGTGTGTGTGTGTGTGTGTGTGTGTGTGTGTGTATGTGTGTGTGTGTGTGCATACGCATCAACCTTCCATGCAACTGAGCTTCTCATGTTCAAGTGCATCATAGCTCAGGAGGCTGTGGTGCTTGACAAAAATCAAACTCACCAGAACCAGCCAAGCTTTTAGCTTCTGGCTCCCTCAATTTGCAATCATAAAAAATGGAATTCCAGAACAACAGGAGGGTGAGTTTAGAAAGAAGTTTTATTACAGGATTATAGGTAAGAAAAACAAGATAGAACTCCTGTATAGGAAAAGTGGGTCCCAGAAGATGGGATGCCATTTAGTTGTGAGCCAAGGACTTTTACAGATATGGACAGGGCCTTCAGAAAAGATGACCAGGAGACAGTGACAGAGTACAGCTGACCCCAGTCATCAGTGTGAGAGTTCTCATGCTGCCAGCATTCCATCAGTCACAGGGAAACAGTTAAAGAGTTTCTGAGAAGGGGTTAGCTTCCACAATGGAAGGTCCAATCCACTTCAGAATATCAAGCTACCATGCTGGAAAGAAGAATCATATGCTTTAGGAAGGAAAGAGGCCAGTGCCACCATGACCATGGTAGGGTTTGAAAGGTCATGAGAAATGCTTTAGAGAGGGCAGAGCTAGGCTATGGAAAACATGAAAGACAGTGTGGGTGAGAGTATGCTTTGTCATTTAAAGAACTAGAACAGGATCTCACATGGGATGTAATGCAGACATTGTTCTTTAGACTGGGGGTGGGGGAGACAAAGGTATGGTATATACAACAAAAGTGCTGGCCTGGGGAACCAATGGGTATGCTTCATTCAGCAAAAGTGCTGCCTTGGGGCAATACCAAGGGGCAGGGAGGGGGTGGCAAAAGTTTATGTGTGAGATGAGAGGCAGACATACACTTTCCTGTTCCCTACAGGAGTGGCAGGTCTGAGGCTCACCAGTTCAGAAAGCTTCCATCTTCCTTCTCCATTGATGAGGGCCAACTGGCCAGCCAGGACAGAAAGGAGCCAAGATATGTAAGTGCACAGAAGAAGACAGAGGCAAAAGGTGAAAGACAAGGTTGTAGGAGAGTTCCAGGAAAGCACAGGAGTGAGGGCAGAACCAATGGCCTGGGCTTCGAGGAGACTTTATGTGTAGCATGAATTATGTGCGATAAACATTATGTGCAGTGGATGTTATGTGCAGTAAACATTATGTGCAGTGGACGTTATGTGCAGTAAACATTATGTGCAGTGGCAATGGATTCCCATGTGCCACCCACACTCACTCCTCCACTCAACCCCATTTTTGGAGAAGCTCTGCTGAAAGCACCTAGTGTCTGTGGTCCCCTTATGTTGGAAGAGGCCAGGGGGCGACATGTTTCCTATGGCTTCTGTCTGTTAGACGTTGCTTAGGAATCAACCTAGTATGCTCTCTGAGACCTTCAAAGATCTGGGAAGCTTAGAGAAGGGAAGGATGTTCATGTAAGGAGGGTTCTCCTGCCAGCCTCCATCAACAGTCCAGGCCCCAGAATCCAAGACTGACTAAGTGTAATAAAATCCCCATGTTGGTCAACAACAGCAATCTAGCTCTGCGAGTTTCCTGAGCCTCCATTATATTATTAATTTTCTTCTGTGCTTCCAGGATTAGCATCGGAGGCCAAGGCACGTTCCCTGTCTCTTGATTTCTTCATGTTCAAAGAATCTATGTTTCAGGATGACATGTTCTGAACCCCATTGTGGTGTTTCATGCTTTGTCTCTGTAGAGCAGTACCCAACCTGAATGCTTGGGTTGTCTAGAGACATCTAGACTTCATGCACCTGCTTATGCACATATCTGGGTATCCACTCGGGAGAGAAAGGTAGCACACAGGTCAGGGAGCAAGGTCCTTGGATCTTCAGTAACACCCCTTTCTCTCTGTCCTATAGCTTCCATGGACTGTGCTGCCAAAAGACAGGCATCTCATTGGCTCTCAAAATGTCCCATCTGCTCATTGGGCTCCTCCTGCCATGCTTTGGAAACTCTAGGGATCAATTTCATTCACTCTGAAGTTCCCATTCACTTCATCTCTGGTGGTCTCCAAACTCTTCTGGAAGGGTCCCTGAATATCATGCTGGCTTCTTGCTAGACAACTGATTTGGCTGGTGTGTGTGTGTGTGTGTGTGTGTGTGTGTGTGTGTGTGTACACATATATGCATGTGTACCTCTGTGTATAGGCTCCCATACTATTTCCTACATGAATAAAACTCTTCTCCAAAATTACAAAAGAATTACTGAAGGCATCTCAATGAATTTGTTTTCTTTATTTCTTAAAATAATTTTGTCTTAGATATAGTAAAAATAATAATAGATTTCTTTTCTTTTTGTTTTCATTACATTGAAAAGAAACATGTCTATATTGCATGCAACTTGCTTGGAATTTCTAGAAGATAGTTGAAAGACTGGCCGTCTAACTCCAGGCAGCCTGATGTTTAGCTTAGGGATCCCTTCTTCTCCTTCAACAAAGGAAGCCTCGATTTACACCTCTATAGACCCATCTCAGCAAGTTCAGTCTTTCCATTAACCCCTGGTAGCCACAGTGACTTCCTAATACCAGTTAATTAACAAACACTGGTGCTCCAACCGATGAATTCCTGAGAGAGTCTTTGGTGTGGTCCCCAGACTGCAGGAGCAGAGCGCAAGCTTTTCCTTTGTTCTTCCAACACTTTCCTTGTGGGCCACAAAGTACTTTGAATCTCAAATGAGCTCTCTAATTAGTCTCCGCCAGCCATCCTGTGGGATGGGCAGGGCTGCCGATTATCTCCACTTTGCAGATAGTAACAATTTACGGGACTTGGCTGAGGTCACCGGAACATTAGCATCTCAGCCAGAATACAACTCTTAGTCACTAAGCCCAGTCCTCCTACTCTGTTCCCTAGACAACTCCCTCCATCCTCTTGGCTTTGGAGCTGTACTTGCAGCGAGACCTTATTGCAACACCACTCTGCGAACTCTTATTTGGTGCTTGAGGTCTGGAGGTTAAGGGGGACTTGAGGAAAGGTGTTATGGCATGCTTGTTGTATAGATAATACTCTACTGACTAGTTTGGCAACTCTATGTGCATTTGTGTCTCCAAAAAAAAATTGTCATTTACACAATCCATAGACTATCTTCGTGGCCTAAATATTTCAAGGCAAGACGGAGTGAATACACCACCTGTGGGCGATTCTCAGAAACTAAGTATGCTTGTGAGTGGTTTGGGGACTCACTGTGCCCCGTGGTGATTGCAGATGAGACTCCCCACTGCCCAGTGCTCTGTGTGTGTGAGTTGAGCCTCTTTCTGTTGTGTTGGAGAGCTATGACACAGGAAGCCACATCTTTTCCCACCTCCTGAGGACACACCAGAACTCTGTGTGGCCAAAGTACAGGGCCGTGTTAACCAGAACCAGATCTCTCAAGAAACATATAAGTGCAAACTGCTCAAATCCAGCTCATCATTTACTGACACGAGCCTAGGAGCAGCCGGTACCAGAGGCTGTTATTGGACGGTCTACAGGCAAATTTCCGAGAGTGCCATAGCTGAAGAACAAAGACCTGGACTTTGATTCCTAAAGCTCCAGTGCTCAGGAACGCTGTGGTCACTGCAGATGTGTGTTTATTCATGATATTCAACTGGCGCAGACTCCCAGTCTCCGTTCCCCACCCTCTCTGAACAGTAAACAAGTCCTCCCAATGACTGTGGGAACGGACTAATGAGTAATTACATGTTTGAAAGTCACCAGAATGGAATCCCAGGGGTGGACCCCTGGGTAAAGGAGAGTTTTGGGATAAATGCAAACACATTCTTTGGATTCCAGATCCCAGAGTGGTGCCAGGGTGCAGCTTCCTTAGGGAGGGCATGGAGTTACAGTAGGCGGCAGAGCTGACCCTATTAGCCACCTCATGCGGGCACTGGTCCAAGAAGGCTAGCTGTAAACATGAATATTATTCTTCAGATCTTTGCTCTGTCTCAGTCAAATACTGAAAACAACATAAACATAAGGGAATTCTCTTAGAAGTATTTATCTCAATCCAAAGCAAGGAATGACTTCTGTGTTTATTTATTTACTTATGTATTTATCTGTGGTGGTAGCATTAGCATATTTGAGTTAGTGATGAAAGAAATAGGCATACTTTATGTTTGGGAAGTTGCAACCAATACCAGCATCACACTGAGTATTCATTTAGCCTTCCAGAGACACAATAAACAGCTCTGAGAACTATCAAAGCTAATGATTTAGTCTTTTCCCCATAATCATAAATGTGGCAGGTCACACACCCTTATAGGCGAACCGAATCCCAAATGTGGTAATCACTACAAACAATTACTAACTGCTAAAGCTGCTTAAAGTCTGCCGAGGCTGTCTGCCATTGGCAGCTAGAAGAAACCCCAACCAGCTGCTCCTTTTTGGGGGGCCAATCAGAAGATCGTTTCGAACATAGATGCACAGACATGAATTTGAATGATGACTGTAAGTCACTTCGATGGAACAGACCAGAGCAGTGTAGGATTGCTCTCAGGGTAGTCTTCAGGCTAGTCTTTATGCAGGGAGCAAACAGGCTTTCTTCAAAGGTTAGCTTCACCACAGGTGGCTTATCCCTTCTGAAAGACTCCTCCAGTCCCCACAGGCTGACCCCCTGTTCCCATGACAACCTGAGAAGTACAGGGTTGTTGAAAACAGTTCTTTAATTTGTTTACTATTTCAAACTCAAGAACAAGCCCCAAGGTTTCAGTTTCCACTCCAGACTCTGCTTTTCTGACATTTGAAAGAAAAAACAGGAACAAAAACCCTTAGCGCTGTTTTACATGGAAGAGACTCAGAGGAACTAAGCTTTCTCGGAGGCCAGCTTGTTGTGTTATATATGAGGAAGCTGAAGCCAAGGGTTCCGTTTCATACCACAAGGGTACACAGCTAGAGTAACCTCCTAGCTAGTGTCGTCTCCTTGCTGTTGCTTGATGTCTGTCTGCTGTGGGCTGAGACTGTCATCCCGGAGTCCCCTTTTGTTGTAGGTACAGAAATGTCTGGATACAACCATAGAGCTCAGACTCTGAAGGCCAGAGAATCCGGACTGGTCAATATTTCTATGGCTGTTTGGACTCCTGGGAGCTGATGAAGTTGTCAGAGAATTATCAGCGGGTTGCTGATGCCGAGTGCCTGCCACAGAGAGCCCTGGCTCTGTGGAAGGCATCAGTGGTTGGGAAGGAGGGAGGGCTTAGTGTATATCCTGATGAGGTCTACCCAGCTCTCTTGAAGACTAAGTCTTTGGTGAGATAAAGGGCTGGTAAAACACCTGTCTACTTCTTCATCATAATTAAGACAAGATCAACTCACTAAGAACTCAGACTGGCTTCTTCATAATTTGTCTCCAGATAAAGTTCAATAAAACAAGTGGGACTCACCAGATTGGATCCCTTTGCTTTGGACCTCCCACATTGGTTAGTTATCTTGACTGGAGGTCTGGCGGCATCTTGATAAGGACTCGACTAGAAAGGGCTTTCTTCCTTGGTGGTGACTTCCTAGGCACCTTCTTCCAAACAGACACCCGAGTGTCAGGCCTGCCCCAGCCAGAAGCTTGCTGGGAGAGAGGACAGCAGCTTGGTCTCTCCGTGTTCTGGAGAAGGGCCCTGTTTTAACTCCCTACTTCTCCTGTAAGCTGAGAGGCACCCTATGTCTTCTTGTTTGAGGGTCCCTGGGGGGGGGAGCAGAATGGAAACCTACAGCTTGATATTCAGGTTCACAGGAGGCATCTTTGGACTCTCTGTAGAGACAGGGAACCCACGTCCTCCAGTTTCCCCGTCAGGCAGCAGAATGGCTCAGGTCCCTGTTTGACAGGGCAGTCCATCAACAGTGAACTGTCTCTCTGGTTGTTATCAAACACAGCAGATCTCACTCATCAGCCCACTTACAGAAAAGCCTTGGGCCAATATCATTGAGGATGGAAACAACCTTCCGCCTTGCCCTCTGGGGCGTGTCTGTGTCCAGCAGGACTGGCAACAGAAAGCAGGATTGATTGGAAGGCAGATTGTGTAAGTAGATTTCTATGCAGTTAATTAGATTCTCGACGAGGAGAGGTTGATATCAAAATCAGTAAATGTTGAATGAGAAAGAGTCTCACAGCTAAAGAAAACTCTGGACGAGGGGAAGGAACCCAGGATGTTCATGATTACTTCCTGAATAATTACTGTTAGAAAGAAACTGCTTCCAGCTACCTGAATGGAAGCAAAGATCAACAGATGCTCAGAATAGAAATTTACAGAGTGCCTGAACACCTGGAAGTAACACTTGGGTAGGAGTGATTTTATTCTCTATCACTCTCTGATTTCTGTCTGTCTCTGTCTCCTGTCTCTGTCTCTCTCCCTCTCTCTCTATCTCTTTCTGTGTGTGTGTTTGTGTGTGTGTGTGTGTGTGTGTGTGTGTGTATGTGTGTGTGTACATGTTCATGCCTACTTCACATCAATTCCTGGAGCTGGAATTACAAAGGGTTGTGAGTCCCCAGATGTGACTCCTGGGATGTGGACTAGGAGTGTCCTCTACAAGACAAGAGCAGTAAGCACCCACAGCTGCTGAGCCCTCTCTCCAGAATGTGCATCCTCTTTGGAAAGTTATTTTACTGTGGTGGCTTGAATAAGAATGGCCCCCATAGGGTCATAAATTTGAATGCTTGGTTATCAGGAAGTGGAACTCTTTGAAAGGATTAGAAGGAGTAGGAGGTGCAGCCTTGTTAGAGGAGGCATGTCACTAGGGGTGGGCTTAGAGGTTTCAAATGCCCAAACCCAGTTTCTCTCTGCCTTTGGATTAGAATGTTGTTCTCAGCTACCGTTGTGGTGGCATGCATGATAATGGACTAAGCCTCTAAAACTGTAGCCAAGGCCCCATTTAAATGCTTATCTTTTTAAAGAATTGTCATGGTCATGGTGTCTCTTCACAGCAATAGAACAGTGATTCAGGTTGCATAAACCATGAATCTTGCTCCAAAGACAAGAAGAATTGGTTTAGTCTGAGTTTCCATGACCTAGGAACACTGAGTCAGGTTGCCCAGAACGAAACTTTCTGCAGTGGAAGCGATAACATGAACTTTCATAGTCGCAGAACCAAAAGAGTCATACACAAGCCTAGGAATTTACCAAAAGCTTTGGTGAGGATATCGAGTAGGTAGGTTGTAACAAAAGCGGGTACATCTCTGCTATTGGCCTATTGGCTTCAGGGATCTCCGACGACATTCTCAGCCAAGATCCGTCAAAACCAATGGGTTGCTGTCTAAGGGTTATTTTTGTGATCTAAAGACTTACACTTCCATGTCTTTGTTCATTATCAAAGGAAGTCAGGACAGGAACTCAAACAGGTCAAGAATCTGGAAGCAGGAGCTGATGGAGAGGCCATGGAGAAGTGCTGCTTACTGACTTACCACTCATGGCTCTCACACTCAGCCTGCTTTCCTATAGAACCGACAGTGGACTGAACCTCCTGCATTAATCACTAATTAAGAAAATGTCCTACAGGCTTGTCTACAGATCAATTTCACAGAGGCATTTTAAAAGTTAAAGTACCCTCCCTTCAAATGATTATAACTGTGTCAGGTTGGCAGAAACCTGACCAGCATTGCTGTAAGGTCAAATTTTTGTGATAGATTCAGAAGGTGTGTCTATTAAAAGGACTAATGACAGTCCCGGGTGATTTGGGGTTTTTATCTTCAACCTTCTAGAGCTTCAAAAATGGGATGTTTTAACCAGTTAGTGAATCCTCACACTCTAAGACACAGGTGTGGCTGTTCCAGGGAACCCTGGCTCACAGTTCACTCTGAATGAGGACAGCAGCTAGAGCAATGACTCTAAAAGCTTAGGCCCCAGGAATGTCCTTCTTATCTCTTCTTCTAAATGACGTCTCCTGCCAAGGAGGCTACATCTGAGGGCTTGGCTGACTCTAGTCTAGATGCTAATCCACTCCCTCGAACAGCTTTAGAACTAGACCTCTGACTTTTTATAGTAGAAATGGGTTATATTTAGTCCCAAATTTCAGCCATCTTCTATGAGAGAGTGTTCAGGATCTATGCTCTGAAAAGGATAATATTGCAGGAGCCTTAGAGACCACTGAGAATAGACTCTTCTCTAATGGGGTACTCTTGGTCCCGAGTGGAGACATGATGCTCTGATAGCCTGAAAAAATTAGAACGTTAAATACCATCGTATCCTCCATTCAGGAAGGTTCATTCACCTAAGACCTTGCTGCAGACACGGTGCGACAAGGGCTGTAAGTTGTCTATGGTGACTACATTTTGATACCTCAGAAAGTAGAACTTACGACATACAACAGATCTGGTATAAGGAGGTTTATTAAGGGAAGGGAGAAGAGTGAGGGCCTGGAGAAGGGGTAGAGGTGGACTAGTGGACATAGAGACAGACGTACAGACAGGAGCAGAGCCATGAGGGTAGAAAAGAGGGTGAGGTGAAAAGAGGGAAAGAAAGGGGAGAGACTGCTGGGAACAGAGAGAGAGAGCTGGGGTGGTGGGCAGCCCTTTTATACACAGCCCACACCTGGCATACCTGGTGATAGCAGCAGGGGCAAGCGATGGCAGATGATGGCATTAGCCATTGCTAGGTCCCTGGGAGGAGACTAGGAGTATTGCCTGTTCACTAAATCCTCCCTTGGCGGGGGGCTGTGGGTAGCCACTAGGAATATGACTCTGCTCCAAGGAGTTTATGGAAACACAAAATGCTCTCTCTCTCTCTCTCTCTCTCTCTCTCTCTCTTCCTTCATTTCTTTCTTTCCTTCTTTTTCTCCTCTTCCCCGGGGTCACAGGGAACAGACATAGGAAGACTGGGAGGTAAGCATAATCCTGGTGCATGGTGTGATTCCCAAATAATCAAATTATTATCACTATTATCATTGTTATTATTATTGTTGAAAGAAAAACAACCCAAGGATATAGGATCTCTGTAAGAATCAAGTATGACCTCCTTATTTGTATATTTTGTATAACTCCTAATTGTATATTTTGGCTTTTGTTAGTGTATACTTAGCTCGCAGCTACAGGAAGGGAACCTTGGGGGCTTTCCGGCTAGATTTTTCTGGCCTAAATATGGACTCTGAGAAAGGCTTTGGGGCTGCACTTGGGTCCCGATACCTAGGTGTAGTCACCAACTGGCTGAAATAAAGACTTTCAGTTGACTTATAGACTATATCTAAGTGGTCTTCTCTGTAGGATCCCCATAACAATAAAGAATAATTATTCCTTTGCTGAAACAATGCACTTTCCCTTCCTTAAAACCCTCCTTTGAGGCTCCAGACATACAGCTCAGCTCAGTCTGCCCTCATCAGAGAAACATAACCTTCTCTTCCTTTCTTCCTTCCTCCCACCCTCGTTCTTTCCTTCCTTCCTCTCTCCTTCCTTCCTTCCTTCCTTCCTTCCTTCCTTCCTTCCTTCCTTCCTTCCTTCCCCCTTGTTCTTTCCTTCCTCCCTCCCTCTTTCTCTCCTACCTTCCTTCCTACCTGCCTTCCTTCATTCCTCCCTTCCTCATTCTCTTTTTCCTTCTTCCCTCCCTCCTACCTGCCTTCCTTTCTTCCCTCTCTCCTTCCTCCTTCCCTACCTTCCTTCCTCCCTCCTTACCTTCCTTCTTCTTTCTTTCTTTCTTTCTTTCTTTCTTTCTTTCTTTCTTTCTTTCTTCCTTCCTTCCTTTCTTCCTTCCTTACTCCCTCCCTCTTTGTTTCCTCTGTTCTTCCTTCCTTCTTTCCTTCATCTTTCCTTGCTTTCTTCCTTCTTTCTTCCTTCTTTGCTCCCTCTCTTCCTCCTTCTTTCCTTCTTCCTTCTTTCCTCCTTCCTCCCTTCCTCCCTTTCTCCTTCCTCCCTTTCTCTTTCCTTCCTTCTTTCCACCCTTTCTTTCTCCCTCATTTTCTTCTTTCCTCACTCCCTCCCTCTTTCTTTCCTTCCCTTTCTTTCTCCCTCCTTTTTCTCCCTCCTTCCCTCCCTCCCTCTCTTTTTCCTTTCCTTTCTAATTTCTAAGCATGTTTTCTCTGACAGTTCTGGCCATCCCACTTTCTCTGAAGCTATATGCCCACTTTGACCATATAGCCAGTTGCTTCCACCTGCTCGCTTGCTGAACCTCCATTGTTAAAACAGAGGTTTAACCCAAAATACATGTGCTCTCACTTTCCTTCATCCCTTCTCCCAATTGTTGCTGAGGTTTAGGGCTTGCGTGCCCTGTTGTTTTCTCTCAAAATCTAATAACTGTAGTTTATTTGGGGGGGGTCTACTTTAGAAATATTTTACTACTAAGAACTCAGAACAGGGAACCTAAGTTTTCCCAACATAGTTCCCAACCTGGAGCTGCCTAATGTTTCAGTAGCAATCTTGGAAATAACATCTTGGTAGAGAATTTGGGTTGGCTCTGGGAACGCCCTTTAAGGGCAGCACTAGAGTATAATGGTTATATACTCTTGTGACCCATTACTACATATGTGCTTGGTGGCAGTCAGGTGACCTGGACATTGCACATGTGCCTCCTTATCCTACCCTCTATGTTAGCTCTTCCTGTTCAATCCCTGACATCTCTTAATATACACTTTGCTAATGTTTCAGCCTGAGGGATTTAAATGTCCTGATGGTGTGCTCAAATGTGTCACTGGGGACTTGTCTGCTTCTTTATCTATCTTATCAAGTCTTCAAATAAACACCAGCCACCAATACTTACTGGCTGATAATAAATGCCAGCAGCTGGGAATGCATCCGGCACACCTTCGGTACGTTGTGGTGCTTCAGGGCTCAGGCTGCCGGCTCAGACTGCTCCATCTCCTGCTAGTGACTCCAGTTCTGTCATTTGGGGCAATTTAATTAACCTTTCAGTGCCTGGCTTTCTTATCTTTCAGAAGGAGACAGTCACACTGTGTCACGGGTGTGTTTGAGGATTAATTGAGTAGAGACACCAAAAGGCCTCCTAGTACTGTCGACCACATGAAAGTGTCCAAAAGGGTGATGGTGCAAATTTGACAGAGTTCCCATCAGCCTCTTCTCCTCCCTCTGCTATGGTGTGCACAGAAGAGTTCAGAGCTTTCAAGGTGTATCGTTGTACAAGGTTTTAAGAACCAGAAATAGGGTTTGTATTTTTGTAAGGCAAAAGACCAAGCTGATGTACAGAAAGGAGAAACATCTCCAAGTAAGTGCAGGTGGTCTAAACAAAGTATTCAAACATATGAACCAATGCGGGGAGAGGGGGGCTTTCTAATTCAAAACACGATAGGCTCCTATAATAAAGCCACACCTCCTCCCTGGTATTTCTTAAAGTAATTTATTTAATTTTATTATATATGTTTTAATATCCTTGAAACTGGAGCTACAGACAGTTGTGAGTTGCTATGTGGGTGCTGGGAATCAAATCTAGGCCTTTTGGAGTAGCAGACAGTGCTCTTAACCACCGAGCCATTTCTCCAACCCCCAACCTCCTTGGTATTTTTAAAACAGCAAGCCATTAGCTCTTGAATATCTAATCTGTAGCATTTCAGAAAGTATAACCAAATGGGGTGGAAAAGGTCATCTCATTTCAGGTATAATCATATGAACTCTCCTTAATGTTTTGAAGCAACTTTGGGCAATTCTGTAGGTATTTCAACATACATATCTGAGCTCTTAGGTTTTTAGGTCTCTTTGAAAATGTGAGCTCAAAACCATTATCACACTCAAATAGGGAGTAGTTTCCCCACATGAATAAATATCCAGTTAGGGGTTAAGGTTTTTATTTCCTCTGCCCACCCTGCCCCGTCCTTAAACTTTGTCTGAGTCAGGATTGCTTGCACAGTACATATGAACATAGATAGGTCTGATCTATAGCTATGGTGTTTTGAATGAGAAAGCCCCTCTCCCTCTTTGTTCCATATATTTGAACTTAGTCCCAAGCTGCAGCTGTTTGGGAAGGTCTAGAAGGTGTGCCACTGAGTGTGTGTGTGGGCTTTGGTGTTTCCCAGTAAGTCAAATCAAATGCTTTCCTTTATGAATCGCCTTGGCCATGGTGTTTTATCACAGTGACAGAAAAGTTACTAAAACTGGAGGCTCTGCCTCTTTTGTCCTTCATGTGTCACTCTTTGAAGAAGCTGCATCCTGTACCCTCAAGAGATGTGTTCCAGTTGCAGGTGGAGCCACGTCTCACCGGAGAAGCCTCACACAGCTAGTCATTATTTCTATTCTTTACCAGAAGACAGAGATAAGAAATACACACCCATAAAAATGTCAATATGAGGTGTGCATTTGGAAGACTTGCTAGTTTTGAACCAAGTCCAGGACAAGGTGCTCTCAGGGACCTATCTCTTCAGGCCTGCAACTGTATCCTTGTTCTTCCATGCTAAGAAATCCAGGCCTGAACCACAGCAGTGTGAATGTGACTCAGAACATGATATTTACATATCACGCCCACATTGAAAAGTCTCAGAAAAAAAAAAAAAAAAGCTTTAGCTACTAACTGGTAACATGGTTGTACACATGTGTAAAACATTTCACATGTATTGGACAGAAGCCTGTACATGAAATCCCACAGTCAAAATTGAACACATAAATTATTCTGCTAACTGACTTTCTCAAGTTCCTTGTGCTTGGGAGAACACTGTATTCCCTTTGCTTCATGCCCGTTGCTATTTTGCCTTACCTCCTTTGCTCTTTGCTATGGTGGTGGAGGGGTACGGGCAGTGTGGGATTAGGATTGAGCTGAATAAGCCTCACAATTAGAGATGGAAGGAGGGTATCCTCAACTGTCTCCTGCCAAGACCACAGCTCTGAACAGGAAGCATAGTTAACTTGCAAACAGCATCTTCCAGGAAAGAGCGCGCACTGCTGTGAGAGGCAGCTGGGTTTGTGTTTCCTCAGGGGTGCTGTTTAGATGTCTGCAGGTCTTCGCGAGGGGTCTATCTGGCCAGGAAGGGGCGGTGTCCGTTCCATTAAAGATGGCTGCCATCCAATCGGTGTCTCATATCAATATATCTTACTAGGAAGTGTTCCTTCCTGCACATCATTCCTCAGAGCCAACCAAAGGGCAAGCTGCTTTTCAGGAGAGTCATA
>LR750690.1:317103-329339 GCA_902729485.2 Mus minutoides
ACTCACCCTAGAATAATTTTGCAGATAAGGATTGTTGCTTGGTTGCTCTATGGAAACATATGCTAGACCAACCTAAGACAGGGATCTATTGGTGAATGGTTTTCCCAGTGACGGGTAAGGCTAGCAATGGATGTCCATAGTGACCTAGTCGGTTGTTCCTTAGCCCCTGCACACCAGAGGACTTAGTTCCATTGCACCTCGTGGGGTAAGGAAGACATGTTTATAAGCCTTTGATCGCTTAGGCCCCCAACAATAGGACCTTAGCCAAATCAGGCCATGTTAGTATAAGCAACATCCAAGCATTGCAATGTCTAGGCCAGACCTTGTTCAAACAAAACAAAAAGGGGGAGATGTAGAGGGCCGCGCCCGAGTCAGCTCAGGCACCATTCTAAGATGGCACCTACATCCTGTTAGAGCTAGTAAACAACCCAAAGACATCCTGTTACCACCCCCTGTACAGAGCTAGTAAACAACCCAAAAGTGCATGCCCCTGCTGCTTAACCACCGCCCAGCCCGGGGCTTAACATGAGTGATGGCCCAGCAGCCAATCCGGTTAAGACATGCCTCCTCCTTGGCTATATAAGCCAAGGCTTTTCCGGCCTCTGGGTCTTCCTCTTTCAAGGCTTCAATAAAGCAGTCTGTAGAAGGATCCTGGCGTTGGTGTGTTTTCCTGCTGGCAGGAAGGTAGTGCCACGCACATATACACACATGCATGCACACATACACATATATACATTCTTACACTCACACACAAGAACACACACAAAACATGCAGACATACTCATATACACACATATAGACACTTATACATATATGCACATACACACATACACAGATATACACACACATGCACACATTAACATACACACATACACACATACACACACACACACACACACACACACACACACACACACACACACTCACTTTTGATTAAGGAGATCCTGACCTTCACCCCTCAGCATAAACAGAGTAAAAAACAATATTGAAGTTGGCATCCATAATTTTGTGTTCATTTCTCTCCCCATCATAGCTAAATAATCTGCAGAATATTCATGCCCAACATACAGAAAATAAGGGACCGCACTGTGATCTAAAGGTGAACAGATGAACAGAACCTCATATGCCGTGGAAGCTGGTGGAAGGCACTGGAGAAGTTCCTAGAGAGTGTCCCCCACTTATTTCTGAATGGTGACTGAAAACATACATGAGAAGAACATTGAAGACTATAGATGACTCAGTCCTACTCCCCAGAGTATGACTCCCCAACAGGAACACACAGAACAGTATTATTCTTATATTATTCTTATTCTTATTTTAATATTAACTTATAGTGTAAAAAAAGGACAGAGAAGATCTCATGAAAATAAACAGTAGCCTGTGTGGACTTATTCTATTCTCAGGAGGAATAGAAGAAGTACCTGGTGACTGTCTTGGTCTTACAGTCATGAAGAACCAGAAGTCAGTGGCTGTATGTAGCAGGTGGAGTCACCTCATGTTTGTACAGTTAGAAGGAAGAGAAAAGGGGATGGGGTGGAAGAAGGACAGGGGGTTTAGAGAGGGGCCAGGTGGCCACTGAAGGTGAATTTAGATCCAACCAAGAGATCACTTCTTGAGCAGATTTTTTTCCTTAAGAACTAGTGTTTTGATGGAATATTCTCCAAGCTGGAAAAGCATGATCTCTTGCCTGTCTGCAGACATCCCCACACACTACTTGCATCCTGTTGGATGTTGGTTAGGAGACCTGTTCCTCCATCAGCCTTCTGCATCTCCAGCAAAGCCTTGGACCCTCCAAAGAGAAAGGCACTTTGCCCTTCTAACACCTACTCTTTCTCACCTTGTTGTAACCACCTCTGACCAGAACGGCCTGTCTCTTCCATATCCACAGCTGCATCCCCTGTGCTATTCTTAAGCTGGATGATCCTACGGTCACTGTCTGCCTCATTACTTTCTTGTAAACAGGAGCAGAAGGGAGGGAAGGGAAGAACATGGGAGAGGGGCCCCTGAAGTACCAGCCAACCTTTCGTACTCTGGTGCCCTGACACCACAGATGGCCTTCTTAGAAATACTAATAATCTCAGGGACTCACACTACAGGACTAGCTCTTATTCCTCAACACATAACAAAGACTGCAGTGCAGGATGCTGGAAAAACAGCCAGTGTGGTGCAGAAGACAGATAAGAGAAACCTTAAAAACAAAGGTTTTGTTTTTACGAAAAAAGGGCACAGACTGTGTACTATGTGAAGTTTTGCTTGTTTTAATCCAAGTCCATTCTTCTAAGGACCTGAGGATGCTGGGGGGAAAATCTGTTTTTTTTTTTCCTTCCTTCCTTCCTTCCTTCCTTCCTTCCTTCCTTCCTTCCTTCCTCCCTCCCTCCCTCCCTTCCTTCTTTCTTCTTTCCTTCTTCCTTCCTTTGTTTCTTCCTTCCATCCTCCTTTGTTCTTCCCTTCTCTCTTCCCTTCCTTCTTGCCTTCTTCCCTTCCTTTGTTCTTCCTGTCTTTTCTTCCTTCATTCATTTGTTCCTCCCTTCTCTCCTTCCTTCATTCCTTTTTCCTTCCCTCCCTTTCTTCTGTTGTTTCTTCATCCCTTCTTGTGCTCCTTTGCTTTTCTTCCTTCCTCCTTCCTTCCTTTGTTCCTCCCTTCTTTCTTCCCCTCTTTCCTTTGTTCCTCCAGCCTTTCCTCCTTCCTTTCTTCCTTCCTTCCTTCCTTCCTTCCTTCCTTCCTTCCTTCCTTCCTTCCTCTCTCCCTCCCTCCCTCCCTTCCTTCCTCCCTTCCTTCTTCCTTCCTTCCTTCCTTCCTTCCTTCCTCCTTCCTCCCTTTATTCCTTCCTTCCTTTGTTCCTTCCTTCTTTCCTCCCCACTTTCCTTTGTTTCTCCCTTCTTTCTTTTCTTTTTTTCCTTCCCTTATCCTTTCCTCCCTTCCCCTCCCTTCCTCCTTTCACTTTTTTGTTGTTCCTTCTTCTTATGATCCTTTGTTGTTAGTTTTTCCTTCCCCTTCTTTTTCTTTCTTTGCCCTCCTTCCTCCCTTCCTTCTGTCTCTTTCATCCTCCATACCATCCCTTTTTTTCTTTCTTTTTCTTTCTTGTGCATTTGCTTGTTTAGATTAACAAAGGCTTGCTGAAAGTGGTGATGCCAACCTCTGATAACTGTGCTTGCTGTGAGAACATTTAAACACAAGTTCCCTGTAGACATCACAGTTCTACATAGATGAGTTTTTCCATCCACTCCATTGTACATTTTCCCACTGGCTTTGTAGGCTAGGAGTGGAAACTAACAGAGTGTTTGGGAACTCGGAGTTCTCTGGTCTCTAAGTCTCCCTGGAAGCACCGGTCCTATGCTCCCCCTTATCAGTGTGAATCAGAGATGAATCGGAGTATCTGTGTGCCCAGAGAATTAGATCCTCCACATGTGGCCAGAGACGCAGAATCACTGTCTCAGACAGAAGTATCTCAGCAGGATGCTAGAGACAGAATATTCCCGTCCCCACGTGGTCCTGGAAGCCACCCAAGTTATTAATAGCCATGGTGACAGGACTGTACATTATATTGTTTCCTCGTCGATGGAACGGAATGTCAGGCTGTGGGGACTGTGACATGGAAAGTATGTGAGTTGGCTCCGTCTCTCTCCCCTTTCTCCTTTTGAGGCCTTTCTGTCCTGTGTGCTTTTTAAATACTGCCTGTGGGCAAACTTTGTAGGGAATGAGAAAAAAACAAAAATGGCCTCCTAAAGACATACTGGTGGTGACCCACAACTCATTAAAATAAGGTGGACACATTTTTGTCACTCCCCCTAGAGAGTACCCCCAGCTTGGCTACCCAGTGTTGGCCATATCTGTCCAAAACAATAAACCCAAACCTCCAAATTGAACACATTGGATGGAAAGGCTCGTGTTTCGCCAGGCTTGTGTTATTCCCATCTGATCTGAAGGAGAGCAACCTTGCTGATTCTGAGATGAAGATCAGCTTGGAAAAGACAATATGCTGTTGCTGCTGCTCCCAATGAAGGCAGGCCAGCACCAGGGCAGGGGAAATGGGTAGCTGGGTGAGACCAGCGACGGCTAGCACCTTCACTGGGTGTTGCTGCGTGTGTGTTCACTCAATGGGAAATCACCGGTGTGCTTATATCTAACATTGAAACGGCAAGCTTTCTGCACACAGTGTCCCTTCCATAACTTCCTCTCCAATCTTGTGTCTTCCTCTTCATGCTCACACAGCTTCTCACGAGCTGGGGAGAACCCATCCTTCTGCTTCTTGCTTCGACATTACTCTAGACTCTTCCTCTCTGGATGCTGGCTGGGTAATTGATGTACTTTATGCTGATGTCCAGGTTGTCATGGTCTCATGATGGGAACTCTAGCTTGCTTTTGAGAGTTGAGCCAACTATAAGCTTTCTGCTTGGTGAGTACATACTCATTATGGTGTAGTATGGACATCAGAGCTATGTACGGCCCTTTTCTAGTTAGTGGGCACTCATGTAAACATAAGGACTTTTATTTTCTTACAAAAACTTGAGGACAGAAAAATTATTATTTATAAAATATTGTAAAATATCAAAATTGAGGGCTGTATAGATGGGTCAGCAGTTAAGAGTGCATATTGTTTTTCCAGAGGACCTGCGTTTAGTTTCCAGCACCCATAAGAAGTGGCTCAGAACTGTCTTCGGGGATCTGACACATCTAGCCTCTGAGAGCATACACAAATGCACAGACACAGACAGACAGACTGACAGACAGAACACACACATGCACACATGCATACACAACACACAATTGAAAAAGGAATTTACACCATCATACTCCGACCTGAACAATTATCTGTCTATATCTCTGTGGACTTTAGTGTGTATTTAAAGAACATAGTAGGACATCTGCTCAGGGCTTCTCAAATATGCTTCTTTTATGATTTGCCTAGGGTCCTTAAATTTTCACTTTATAGTTCTTAATCAACTTTACATTGCACTGTGGCCTTTCTGCCTTCTACGGAAGACACGCCTGTGGGGAGAAAGTGTGAGGTGTTTGCTCTTTGCTGAGCATGCTTCCTGTGACCTTCACTTTTAGGAGAAACTGTTTGACTTTGCTAAGTTCCCACAGACTCCCTTCTGCTCCTGGTACCTCCCCAGACAGTGCTAACCCCATGAGGACTGGGAGGCAGGATGTCTTCCTACTTCAAGTCGATTTTTATTCTCCATTCAGTAAGCAGCTCCCCCCCCCCCCCCCGCGTGTAGGCTGAACCACAGACCCTTGCTTGTATTTATTTGCTTTAGACATATCTGAGGGATTTCCTTGAATGTGCTTTCATCTTCCTTTGGCCAGATCCGTGCTCTTCATTGAAAAGAACACTGTCCCTTTTAGACTTCCTGACTGGGACAACAACAACCTTCCAGCTGCTCTCCCTTACGTTAATTATCCAATTATGATAGCAATAATGGGACTTGAGGGCTGTGCTCCAGAGATTTGCATGCATTCGCCCTCTTGTCTCCCACCCCATCTCTGTCAGTCTATCCCAGTGTTCACTCCGAGTGGTTCTTCACAGGCTCCTGCACTTGGCTTATCACTGTGACTGTTCTGTGAATCTCGTCTTTTCCCAGATGACAACAAACAGGGACGGGCACATGCTTATAGTTCTTTACCTGTGGATTGCCTGAAATTACTTGCAAAAGCAAAAGGCTACATCTCCCTTGGCTGTTTAGAGATCCTCTGGCAGTTAAATAATAAGGTTGTGATGAGACGAAATACAGGTGACTCGGATTTACAAACCCCTCAGTGTGGACCTCTCCTTTGAGCAGGTCACATAACTGCCACTTACCCCTTCATTGCCGAGCCTACTGAAGGTCATGGTCAAGGAATGTATTCCTAAGCTCCAACACTCAACATAGCCTACCCAAGCTGCGTGGCAGCTCAGTGGGCCTATGTTCTCCCTTCCCTTTCTCCTTTTCATTCAGTGTGAGTCTCACCCTTCCATCAGTGAAGATCTAGAAAGAGAACCCCACCCCTGGTATTCTGGGTTCATGCTTTGACTTTTACTACTTTGCTTATTAATTTTGTGCCTCCTACCTGTGTTGCTTAGTGGGATTCGATTTGTAGTCTCTAACGCTTCCTTCTCTCTTTTCTAAATGCAAGCTGTGGGTGACAATTCCAATAGGATTGCTCTTCAGATGTTTACAGGATGAGTCCCCATGGGTTGTGGGCATCTTGTCAGACAGTGCTGTTTGGTGCTGACAGTGAGGGCTTCCAGCTCAAATCCTGTTCTCTTTGAAGGACAGGTGAAATCTACATTCAGAGGCCCGTGTTGAAGGGCGAGGTGTACACCTGTGTCTAACACCTCAGCTTTCTCACTGACCGCCTCCATCCTGTGTCAGTAGACCGCTGCTTCTCTGGTGAGAATCTAGCCTCAGGAACAACAGCAGAGGTCCTCCTGTGTTCTCAGGCTCCCTCAGCTACACAGGTTGGGACTGCATCCTCACAAGGGCTTACAGTCAGAGACTCTTCCAAAAGACACACGGGTTCATTTCTTTCCGATCAGATCTGATCAACAATCTGATGGGGATCTCAATTCAAAAGAGTCTGTTTGTTTTGAAGGTGGGGGTTTACTTTTTATAGCAACACAAGATATATGGATCACAAACTCAGCCCTTGTTCTGAGCTCACGTGGTATTTGTGAACTGGTATTAATAGCTCACTTTTTCCATTACCTCCTCTGAGCTACTTTGCCCTCAGCCAAGAGGGTTCTTATCTAGCAGAGAATTCTCAGTCTCCAGTTCTGCAAAGTCTAAGTTCTGCTGAACTGTTAACCAGTGCCATTAAAAAGACATGTACTGGATTTTAAATGTAGGATTCCCTTCGAGCGTCAAACTCCATCCTCCTTGCCCACGTCATTGTCATTTTCCTTACTGAAACAGGGGTCTGGCTACTCACGGGAGCTCCACTGTTGGTCTAGGGGATCTAGGAGCCCATTCACGAAAGCACAGGGTCAGTAGGACCACTCTTTCCTTGGATTGAAAGTTACTATAGGAATAGCACAATCTAAGATCACAACATGAGTTTGTAGTGAGGTGAGTAAGAGAGTCCTTCATTTCCCAGGCCTGCATGATGTGTTGAGGTTTGGTCTTTTGCTGTGCTAAATACTGATTACTCTCAGAGACCACACATAGACCTGGGTGGCGGGTGATGCTATGTGATGCTGCCCTCCCATGTTATCCCTGATTTGTGAATAAAGATGCTGACAGCCAATAGCTGGGCAGAAGAGACACAGGCAGCAGGGTTTAGAGTTCTCAGGCTTGGGGTAAGAGGAGACCATGAGGAGAGAAAGGAAGATGAAGAAAGGAGAAGATGCCATGGGATAAGAATCTTAAAATCATAGCCACGAGGGCTGACCAGTTGGAGTTAAGAGCCAGCACAGACGTAATATGGCAAATCATATAGAGGGATTATTGGCAGGGAAGTAGACATAATAGCATAGAGGATGGACATCTGCCCAGCTCTTGTGCTGATTAAGACCTATTATAAATATAAAGATTGCATGTGTCTTTTATCTGGGAACTGAATAATCGAAGGTGAGGTAGAAGCCATGGATGAAGATGAAATATTTTCAACAACAATCATGTACTCATGTGACTGTGAAAGACCTGGTCCTGCACATTGATTTCTGATCTCTGTTAAGGCAACATGGTTCATTTCATTCAGTAGTAACCTCATTTTTACATGACTTCCCCTACTGGGCTGGTGACAGGTCTTCAAAGGACTATCTCAGCACCTGTCAAGACCCAGATGTGTCACAGGGAACAACTCCCATGAGCACTTTGTTTCTTGAAGGACTGAAGTTTTAGGTCAGAATTTTCTGGGATACTTCAAAGTACTATGAGTTTTTAATTGACTGTTTTGTAGAGAGAGGGTTGGCAGGAAGGGATAAGAAATCCATAGCCAGAATCTAAGAGGAGAAAGCCCCTCTGTGATAGCTTAGGTTTGTAGTGATTGGTCTTCTGTGGGCAATAGCTGATACAGATGGTAACTGATTCTTTCTGTGAGGTCTCCTTGGTAGACAAGACCTTCAGAAGATGCAGTGGGGCTTATCTTCATGCTAAACTCGTATTTTACACCTGTCTGTGTTGGCATGACCACATCTTCCGGGAGTCCTTTGAGAGGTCTTAGGGGCAGCAGAAAAGCCAGCTGGTTTGTCACTCACATCATAGGAAGGTTGTGCCTGCACCCTCCAAGGCTGGCTCTTTTAGATAATATTCCCACGTGACTGGATTCTGAAGGTCTTTTAGTTCTCTTACCAATATCCATCTTGCAGGGATGTTTCTCCCACTCTCCAGGTCGTCCATCTGAGATGTTCTCTGTTACTCTGGAACCTGCCTATACCTGTAATGCAGATATCCCCACATCTGATTGCCTTTCCCCTGGCTTGCCACCCCTGGGTGGGGGAGCATGCAAAATTCTCTGTTCCTGACCAGGATGTCAATGACTCCAACCTTTCTTACCTTCCACTCAGCTTACCCTGGAGGCACAGAAGAAACACGGAATAAATAATTATGCAAGACAAGCATCTGTCAAATAGTGATAAATACTACAGACAAAAAAAAGCGCTACACTGAAAAGGAAGGGATGTGGGGAGACATTGCAAGGCTGATTAGAATGGTCAGCAGATGCTATCTTGACAAGGTAATAGGAACTGCACATTAGCAAAGGAGAGTCTAAAGTCAACTACTGTCCCCAGCAGCAGCTGTTTCCAGGGACTGCTTACAGGACTGGGGATGGGGATGGGGATTCCTGCCATGGGAGACCCTGGTGAACAGGTCCAAGGTATAGTAATAATAATTGGGAATTAGAACTGAGAGTTTCAGTCTAAGAAACTGTTTTAGAGGTACATTTCCCAGAGGCTGCTGTGGGCCTCAGGTCAGGCAGAAATGGCTTCACGAGAAAAGAACCGGGTGTGCTAGAATCAGGGAGCGGAGCTTGAAGGTTTCAGGGTCTCTTTGTTTTCAGGCTCCTTAGCTTCTTCCTCTCAACTCCCTCCAGTTTTGGGGTTTCTCATCTTAAGAGCTTCGTTGGCCCACACCCTGCAGAACTGGGGGACAGAGGCCGATTTTTTAACCCAGTAGTCTTACAGCTATGAGACAACATTTCATAGAGTTGAGTGTTCCCTGGCATCCCATTAATAGTGTGAACTGAAGATAAGAAGCCTAAGCTTGTCTCTCTACCCTTGTGATTTTCAAGACAGTTGGAAACAGCCAAACACCCCCCACTACACTGCCCTGCCTTTTGCAGTTCTTGTCTGTGATAGCTACTGAGAATCCCAGGCAATATTTTCCTCAGTGTCTCCTCTATTTCCCCAGGAACAGAGACTAAGGTAAGGTCCATGTCCATCACAGGATCCCATAGACTCATCAGAGCCCTCTGTTTTATAACATCAGAGACTACACTGCATTCATACCTAAGCAGGTCAGATGACATTCTGCTGGGTCCCACTCCTGAGCGTCTGGTGTCTGGGATACCTCTTGGGACCCTGTCAACATGTCCAAGCAGGCTCATTGAAGGAATAGCTTGGGCTTGTCTATATCATTTCCACAGGATGATAAGTGACAGGCTGTGGAGGAGCTGAGGGGGAGCATGGAGAAAAGCCTCTGACTCTACACAAGTGGCCTGTTTGGGGCCATTTAGGTGTTTGTGGCATTTAGGTGACATTCCACATTGTAAGACATTTCTGCAGCAGGAAGGCCAGCTGTAAAGCAGCTTCCCATCTATCTGGTTGGAGAGCTGTCACCAAAATTATCTGCCAAAACACCATAGGATGCCAAGTCTGCCAGTTTTGACAATCTCTTTCCCTGGCTGTAGATTCCCTTGTATTAAATTATTGGGTTTCTTTCTCCAGTATTTAGTGAAACATAAATGTGTTCTTCCTCTGTGCTTCTAGGAAGCTGAATTTTCTGCTGCACTGTATGTGTTTGCTTCCTTATGGAATAGGGGAAAGGTATAACGGGGGTTCTTTTTTCATTGGAAGATGAGGTAAGGGTGGAGAGGTCCTTGATCCATCACAGCGAGAGGCTAGAGGGCTCCTGATACCTGGTGTCTTAGTCCATTCTGGGACCTGTAACAAAATATCATAGACTGGGCAATCTATACACATAAGGACTATACTACTCACAGTTCTGGAGTCCAGGACATCCAAGATGAAAGATGCAAGTGACTGCGCTGCCTCCCGAGGGAGCTGTGATGGATTCATTGAGACTTGTTGCTTGCATCTACACATGGTGGAAGGAACATGGCGTCTCCCTCTTTATAACATCACTCACTAACTCCATTCATGAAGGTAGGACCTTCAGCAGTTGGCCATCTCCCAAAGAGGTTGCCTCTGAATACAGTATTAGATTCCAAACGTAAAAGCTGCGGGGCAGGGTATTGACATTTAGACCACAGAATGAGATGCCACCTTTGTGGTGAACACTTAACCACACTGTCTATTGTAGGAAATGGGAGATGCCTGGGATCACAAGCTCATTTCAGGTATGTACCTGCAGAAGGCTCCAGAGCCCTATGCCTCCATGGGTAGCAGCTCTCCTTTATACATATGGTACATCCCTCTGTTTAGGAAGCTTTTCCCACTACAGTGTCCTGTTCTTCCAAAGTCCTATATAATGATTTAAGCATGTAAAACCTCACTTATCTTGAGAGATTTGGGATGGGGCAGGCTTCTGTAAGTGCTAGAGTCTATGTCCTGGAATCCCTCTGTCTCTCTCCCTCTGCCTCTCTTTCTTTGTCTCTCTTTCTCTGTCTCCCACTTATCCATTAGTTTATTTAGACACTAATGATGGACAGATATCCTCTGTGTGCCAAGGACTATTCTGTAGTCAAGGGAAAAATGGGATCTCATAAGTCCCCTCAGTTTTGAGGGGACAAAAATTATGCTATCAGTGGAAAGGTCCTGTAGGGAAGGCCTATGAGATCACCCTGAGTCCTATAAACAGTGTATATCAGAATCGATACACATGCTTTAGGTGTCACAGGGAAAATTCCAGATAGCAAAATGGAAAACCAACTGGCCTTCTTTCCCCGTAACAGCTCCAGAGAGTGGCAGCTGTTCCCAGGCAGTAAAAGCAGAAGGAGCCCGTGTGTTCTCTCATCGAGACCGTTCAGAAGTTAGTCTGGTCATAGTAAGACAGTCTTACTGAACATGTTCACCAAAGCCCAACATCAGGGCTCCTGTAGTGTGGGTTTGCTCCTCTAGCACCACATGAGCCGTGTGTCCCAGGGAAGTAGAGTGAGCCCCCAATAGACTCACTACCTTCTCAGAACACCAAGGGACAATGTTCCTCAAGTGATATCTATACGTTATGGACACCAGCTTCTTTGTTTGTTAAAATCTTAAAGATCAAAAACTCAAATTGAACTTCATATTAGTCTGTTTTTCTGTGGAGCTTTGGTCTTCTTTGGAATATATCAATAATCTCATTCTTTTTCATTTCTTTAGATTAGGCACCAAATGGTGGTATCCAGAGGGAAATGGGAAACCCTCTGGCTACCTTCTTTGAAGCACTCCACTCTCCCTGGGGCTTTGGAGCAAGACAAGGCAGGCACACATGCCCAGGGGTCTGCAATGGCTAACTCAAAGGCAGTGAGGACATGGCAGGGGGCATCCCCATTACACCACAACAATGGAGTGAAGGCATTACTTATTCATCTTTAATTAGTTTCCTGTAAGAATCTCCTATCATTGTGATGTCCTGGTTCTCTGAATAAAAAAAACCAAAAAAAAAAAAAAAACAGATGACAAGCCTCTGGTGTTGGAGCACACACAAGTGACATTTAAGTATAAATACACTTCAAAAATCCCTGGAAAGTGATCTGAGAAATTAAAACAGATGACAGATATATGATAGGCTTCTAATAAAACTCATCCTTTGAAAATACCATCTTTAAAGTTTACAACCAGGCTGGATTTTAGAGAAATTTGTTGAAGCCATCACAATGGATGCTTGCAGGGGTCTGAAGAACTTGGGCAAGGAGACACAGCTACAGAAGTGGCTCTTTCAAGGCTGAATCTTGGCTCCCACAGCGCTCTGTCTTCTAAGGAAATCAGTGTCACACACAGACACCTTGCAGAGCAAGCTATTGTTCAGCCTGGAATATTAGGTGATAGTCATTGCTTATGAAAGGGATGTAAGGGATGTAAGGAAAAGAATGAGGGTGGGAAGGGTGGGGTGAGGCTTTGAAAGCTGTGCACTTCCCATTCTGCACCATA
>LR754257.1:0-36682 GCA_902729485.2 Mus minutoides
TGGCGTGGATGTGGAGAAAGGGGAACACTCCTTCATTGTTGGTGGGAATGCAAGCTGGTTCAACCACTCTGGAAATCAGTCTGGCGGTTCCTCAGAAAATTGGGCATAGTATTACCAGAAGATCCTGCAATACCTCTACTTGGCATATATCCAGAAGATATTCCATCTGGTAACAAGGACACATGCTCCACTATGTTCGAACTCGTAAATCTTATCTTGATCCCATTTCCTGGTTTTTTTTTTGTTGTTGTTTGTTTTGGGTTTTTTTTTTTTATTACTACTTATTGTCCTCGGATGTCCTTGCTCTGAAGTTTCTGACTCCAGATCCTCAGGGAACAAGTTTTAGATTCGCAGAGGCTAACACACAGAGTAGGCATTTGCTTCTTTGCCAGGGAAAGAAAGACAAGCATTCTAAGAAACCCCGCAGGATGGGCCTGTGAGATAAACCATGGAGACCTCCACGTGAGGGGAGGGATTCACCAAGACACACAGCTGTCCTTTTTTAAAGTGTGCTAGCTAATAGTCTAAACTGGAAGGTGTGTTCAGCTGCCTTGCTACCTTTTGATCAGTCCTTACCACTCCATTATAATAAATCCAACAGCTGTTCTGTGTTACCCGGGCCTGACTCAAAACGACCCAGCATCCTCTCGCCACTACCTGAAGGCTCTGGACCGGGTTTGGCCTGTAAATATATATATTACATATATTTTTTACATATATATTTTACATATACATATACATATACATATACATATACATATACATATACATATACATATACATATACATATACATATACATATACATATACATATACATATATATATATATATATATAAATTTGGATTAACACTGACATATTCATGTGAGTCCACCACCTGACCTGACCCCACTTCCGTTTTAATCACATTTCCTGTCCACACTCCAAGTTCATGCTCTGAGTCTCGGGCCTTGTTCCTTCTTTCCTATCCAAACAGGTGAACGGCACCAAGGTGACCCCAGCACATCTGTATTCCCAAGACAGCATCCTGCCGTCCCTGCCTGGGTGACCCTGCCTGACCTCTAACAGAGCCTAGCCTCTGGTGGTCCTTCTGCCCTTTTGCTATAGCAAGAGCCCTACTTGCAGATGGCTGTCCAGGTGGCACCTGGTTGGGCACCTTAGATGTCATTCTCTCATTCTCCAGCCATAGAACTTTAAACCAGCAAGGAGCTTAGCTGATTTTACAAATAAACAATGCCCCCCCAAAAGAAAAAGAAACCATTCCCAAAGCCCCCTATCCGTTTCTAATTTCTAAAGCTTTATTTGAAACTCTCTGCTGCTCATTGACAGTGGTAGCAGCAATTTATTGTTACCTAGAGTTTACTGGGTATTTAGCATGCCCTGGGCACTTTGTACCCATAAGCTCAATTAATCATCACAGTAGCTCCAAGAGAGTGGTATCACTACTACTATATTCATTTCACAAAAAAAAAAAAAAAGAAAAGAAAAAATAAGAGCTAGTTGAAGAGTGGCTCTGTGCATTAAGGCACTTGCCACCAAGCCTGAACATCTGAGTTCCATCCCTGGGATCCACATGGTGGAAGGAAAGAACTGACCCTCAAGGTTGTTCTCTGAAATTCACATATACATTGTCACAGACATACTATAGTACTCCTTCTCCTCCTCTCCCTACCCCCCTCTCTTCTCCCCTCTCTCTCTCTCTCTCTCTCTCTCTCTCTCTCACACACACACACACACACACACACACACACACACACAAATGCTACAAATAAGTGCAATCAGAAATGGAAAATTGAGGCTCAGAAATTATAAGTAACTGTGGGCATGTAATAAACCATATTTAAAACAGAAACTAACACTGTGAGTCTAACCACACATTCGAGCAACCCTTACTGAACTCCTGGCTTAGCTATCAGTTGTGGGAAAGCTTTGATTTCTTTTGCCACTTAACAATTTCAGTATTATTTTGGTTTTTTTTAAAGGACATAAATGATTGCAAACCTTGAGAAAAACTTTCCTCATCTGTAAAAGCAGGTGGTGGGGAGCCACAGCCTTGGGACCAAGTGTGGGCACACCAAACGCAGCTGTTTCTTCATTTAGGATTGCAGAATTCGGGATTAGTCATATTAGTTACATTAGAAACCAAATGTTGGAGGCTTTTCTTCTTGTTTCTGTTGTTTGTTTTTTGCTGTTTTGATTTGAGGTCCACAGAAGCAAGCAGAATAGAGTAAGAATAAAAGCTAGGAGGAGTGGATCCTCCACTGGCATCAGATTCACATGCAGAGACTAGTCTCCACGAGAGCCTGCTGCATGCAGAGCGAGCCCTCTTTCTAGTTAGAGTATGTGGATGTGCTTACCACGCGTCCTGACTGCGGTGGTGACCATTTCCTGTCCTCTTTACTATTCTGTGAGCATGAAAAGGTCGGGGACTATAATGCATTTATCTGATTTCTAGCTACTTGTCTGGATCATAGAAGATGATTTTTAAAAAAGTATTTGTTGAGTGGATCCAATAAAGTCACAAGGTCCACCTGAACCCTATCTGGTTCAACTCTAGAACAAGGGTTTGATCTGTATAGTGGTTTGGATGAGAATGCCCCCATAGGCTCATATGTTTGAATACTTGGTACTAAAGTAGTCGAATGGTTTGTCAATATTAGGAGGCCTTCTTAGAAGAGGTGGGGCCTTGTTAGAGGAGGTAGTGTGACCTTGCTAGAGGAGATCTGACCCAGGGGTGGGCTTTGGTGGTGCACGCCTTTAATCCCAGCACTCGGGAGGCAGAGTCAGGTGGATTTCTGAGTTCGAGGCCAGCCTGGTCTACAAAGTGAGTTCCAGGACAGCCAGGGCTACACAGAGAAACCCTGTCTCGAAAAACCAAAAAAACAAAACAAAACAAAAAACAGGGGTGGGCTTTGAAGCATCAAATGCTTCCCATCCTTCCCAGAGCCCTCTGCATCCCCCATCCCACTGCAGTCTGAGATGTGAGCTCTTAGCTGTTCCCTGCACCACGCCTTCACTCTGTCGTGATGGACTTCAACCCTCTGAAACTGAAGCCGTACTAAGTGCTTTCTTTCTTTTATTACTTGTCTTGGTTGTGGCATTTAAACACAGCGATAGGAAAGTAACTAACACCGTCTGCATGTGTCCGATTAAGGTTGAGAACAAAATCCAACTTCTCCTACCCGGAGACTGAAACACTTGGCCCCACTTCAATCTAGTTGTCACCTGGAAGGCAGAGAGAACATTACCCTGTAGGTACTGAACAGTGAGCCAAATCTTTTATCACCTACTAACCCTGCCCATTTTAAACACCAG
Source organism: Mus minutoides (assembly GCA_902729485.2). Taxonomy (NCBI): domain Eukaryota; kingdom Metazoa; phylum Chordata; class Mammalia; order Rodentia; family Muridae; genus Mus; species Mus minutoides. Next base: position 3,317 of record LR754257.1, read on the forward strand.
AAAAAAAAATCATCAAGTTTGGCGATCATAACCAACAAAAAGAGGGAAACTCTCTTATATTGAGAATGTGAGGCAAATCCAGTGAAGCCAAGAAACACGATGAGCCTGGACTCCAGCAGGCAGGGACAGAGCTGATAAAAAAAAAAAAAAACAAAAAAACTAAGCCACTCTCAACTCTGGAATCCCAACATGCCATCCTTATCTAGGGTGAGGATTGTTAGCAGAGAAGACAGAACACGTACAAAGTGCTCGAGTACAGGCACTATTGACGAGGGGTGGCAAACGCTGACCCATGTGCCAAGCACACCCTCCTGCCTGCTTTTATGAGTTGCTTTTCTGGAATGGAGCCACGCTCATTGTTTACGTACTGCCCAGAGCTGTTTGGCGCTACAGCTGCAGAGTGGAAGAGCGCTGACAGAGAACATATGGCCCACAAACCCTGAAAATATGTACTGTTTGCCTTTTTTTTTAAGCTTACTAATGTGGGGATGTGATAGCTCGTGCTCATAACCCTAGCACTTTCGAGGTGGGAGCAGGAGAAGCAAGGTTCAAGGTCACCCTGCTCTGGGAGACTCTTGTCTCAAAAAAAATAAAAACCAAACAAGTTTGCCAATACTGCTGTAGTCTCCAACTATTGGATAACAACCCCGCCTGGGGCAACACACTGGGCTACTTTAGCTCTCTACTTCCAAACAACTTCTTGGTACATGTGGTTGCCTTGAAACAAACACGCTGCCTAGCAAACAACACATGTTCAATAGAAGCTTTCTGCTGGCCCAATGTTTTCTTTATGCATGCTTACTGTAAGTGCAGAGGCCTGTTGAGATGCAATACCCAGCCCACCCAACTCTGCATCCTTTTTTTAGCCAAGGATATCTCTGTCTGAGTCCCAGTGGTCACCAGCCTCTGTTCACCTGTTACACACATGGCCCTTGCTTTTATTCCCTCCATCAGAAATACCACTTGTTACCACTCTCCTCTTCCCAAACATCACACTTAGCCCTCCAGACTCTCCTCAAACATTTTACCCAGATGACTTCAGTCACACAGACCTTCTTACCCCTCCCTAGATTTATTCTCTCTTCTTAGCCGCCTTTGAGTTTGGTGAGAATGGAAATTCTTTGAGAGGAGCTGAAGAAATCTATCCATGACAGTGCTATTCAACCTGGGGGTTGCCACCCTGGATGACCTTTTCATAGGAGTCGCATATCAGATGTCCTGCATTCCAGATATTTATATTACAGTTCATAACGGTAGCAAAGTTACAGTTATGAAGTAGCAACGAAAATAACTTTATGGTTAGGGGCCACTGCAGCAGGAAGAACTGTATTAAAGAGTCATAGCATTAGGAAGGTTGAGAACGGTTAAGTTTCAAACCCTGGACACGCAGCTGAGATGCCTATTTAACCTATCAAAGTGGGCCTGGCCTTCAGGTTCTCCCAGCATCCCTCAGTCCCTAGCTGTTATGGGGTATGGCTGGTATACCCGCCCTCTACCCTGAACTCTCCAGCCCTTCCCCCAGAGGCTCTTCCCTATATAATCCAGACATTTTGGCTACCTGCCCTTTTTGTACCTTCGGCCTCCTGGCTGCTGTACTTATTCCCACCCACATCTCCCTTCCCCTCCCCCCCATCTCCCTTCCCCTCCCCCAAAAGGTCTTGTCCACTCTGGACTCTCCCAGAGGTGTCTGCCTCTGGTTATACTCCACGAATCTGTAATCAACTTTCTCCTCCGCTACTCCTAGAAGCAGTTATGGCCTTTTCCCTTTTTATTTCCTTTTTTCATTCAGAAACCAGGGGTCCCTGACAACATCAAGACCTGCTTAATAAATTCTTCCTGGGAACCAACGCCGGGAGAAAATTTGCTCCGACAGATGCGTGGGTTTATGTTCTTTTATCTGACAGAACTTCACAAGGATCCACCAGGAAGTGGCATGAGGAATTAAAGTGACCACCCCCAATAGGGTGTGGAGCCACCTGTTCATCTGTCTTTGTTCTCTGTCCTTTTCTTTTTTATTTTAAAAGCCCTCTATCGGATTGCTGAACTGTAAATGCTAAATAAGTACAGCATTCCTGCACCTTCGAAATGGCTACTTCAAAAAAGAACAATAGCCTTTCCACGGATAAGGGCTTCCTGTAACACCGGAAGTACTTCTGAATCCTGGGGACGTTGATGGCTAGTGAGTATTTCTTCCAACGAATTTAAATGAAAATCTTGAAAACTGGAACTACTGTATACTAAAATTAAAAGTTCCAGGGATTGGAGCTCAGCGCTTAAGAGCACCTGCTGCTCTTCCAGAGTTCAGTTCCCAGCACCCACATGGAGACTTACAACCATCTGTAACTGCAGTTCCGGAAGATCCAAAGCCCTCTTCTGACCTCCACAAGCACCAGGCACATGAATAGTGCACAGACACACCACACACACGGGCAAAATACCCAAACACATAAAAGACAAATGTGATTTTTAAAATTTAATATAGAACCTGGTTCGGCTTCTAGAGCGATGGAGCAAGGATCTCAGAAAGTCCCGCTCTGGAAGAAAGCGACGAAAACGTACGCGATGGCTTTTCACGATAACCCTTTCCCTAGAAAGTCTGCTCAAATCTCACCTTAATTTTGTTGACACCTGATGCTTTCTTGCCTTGATCCTTCCTGCTCACCCTAGCCCTGAGACAACCATCAAACAAAACCTTTATGTCAGTTGCTAGGGAACCCTGCTGCAGGAATCAGGATGAGTTTGGATTCCCCAAAGTTTGGATTCCCCAAAGTTTCAGCCCAGAGGAGGGTCAGTTTGACCTGAGGATGGTCTCCGAAAGCCTGTGGCTGCAGAGCTTATTTTTATTGGATATCACTTAAGAGTTTATTCTCATTAATTAATGAATTAATTAATTTTAAAAAACCACCCTCTTTTCTATTCAGTTTGCCAAAAATATTAGAAAGATAAAAGAACATCGCCACAGTCATAAAATATGTTAAGGTTTTGTCTTTTACTGTCTTTTGTAATCCTAAGTGCAGGCCCCCAAGACCTGGAGTCTACAAGTATCCCCATGGCCCTGCCCCCAAGTTAATTCTGATTGGTGAATAAAGATGCTGATAGCCAATAGCTAGGCAGAAGAGACAAAAGTGGAATTTAGGTTTCACAGGCTTATGTGAGAGGAGGACCATGAGGGAGAAGAAGGAGAAGGAGGAGGAAAGAGAAGCAAGCCATGGGTTACGGATCAAGAAAACATGGCCCTGAGTGTTGCCCAATTGGAGTTAAGATCAGCCCAGATGGAACATAGTAAATAGGAAGTAATAACTCCAGGTTATTGATAGGAAAGTAGATTCTAACAGCATGGATGGTAGGCAGCTACCCAGCTATTGTGCTGCTTAAGGCTTATTGTAACTATAAAGGATATGTGTGTGTTTTTTATCCGGGAACTCAATAACGAAGGTGAGGAAGAAACCCCAGGCCGGGATTTAAAAATTGCCTACAACAAAGAAAATATTGGAAACAAATAGGGAGCTAGAGTTGAGAAAGTAGCTCAGTGGTAGAACATTAGCTTGGCATCTGGGAAGCCCTGGGTTCAATCCTCAGCGTCACAAAAAGGAACGACACACGAGGATCAGGAAAAAGCACATAAAAGCAAAAGTGGAGGATACTATGTCCACACAAGGCTGACACTCGTGCTGAGAAAGGCTCCAGCCAGCCTCTCTGGGAATGAAGGCCATGTGCATATCTGAAGCTATGTGTGCTCACTCAGAGAATCCTGCAGGTGATACAGATTAATCTAGAACGCACGATCCTCAGGAACCCACTGAGAAAATAGATGTTATGAAGGAAATAAAATGGTGCTCCATAAAATATCTACTTAACATGAGAGAGAGAGAGCAGAGAGGGCAGAATTGAAAGTCGAAAAGGGTGAGAGACAACAGAAAACAAACAAGAAAATGACAAAATGGTGCATAAGCCTGGCTGCGGGTACACATAAGAGGGTGCTTACTTAACCAGGAATAGGTTAAACCTAAGCCTGGCTGCAGGTACACACAAGACGGTGCTTACTTAACCGGGAATGGGTTAAACACCTCAGTCAAAGGTAGACAGACACTGACAGAACAGATATCTTAAATGACCTAAGTATATGCATGCACACTTTAAACTCAAAAACATATCAGAAAGCAAAAGCATATAGAAATAGTCACCATGCAACAGTTATGGAGGAAGGTGAAGGCTGACACTGGTACCGAGAAAAGCACCAGAATTATCACTAGAAACAACGTCAGTCATTTTGTCATGATAAGACAGCCAATATAACAGAAAACACATGGATTACACGTGTGTGTGTGTGTGTGTGTGTGTGTGTGTGTGAGTAACAGAGCCGAAAATGGTGTGTAGACCAGCCTAATAGAACTGAAGAGGGACTAGATGGTTCAGCAAAAACAACTGGATATATTAGTAACCCATGTTCAATGACACATAGGACAGTTAGACATGGAGTAAGAAGGAAACCAGGGACTATGGGTATAGTTCTGTAGGTCAACACATATTCAATGCACATGGCCCTCAGTGGATTCCCAGTTCCAAACAATAACAATGGTGATAAAAATAAAGAACAAGGTTAAAGTCCATTAAAATATAAGGAATCAGACCAATTAGACCTAAAAGAAATCTACACAGAATGTCACACCTAACAGCAGCAACAAGTACATTCTCCTACAGTGTCTAGACCATCCTGCCAATAGACCATATGTTGTGCCTTAAAACAAATCTCAAAACTTTGAGAGGAAGAGACTCATACAAACTATATATTCCTAACACAGTGGAATCAAATTAGGCACCAGTTATAGTTTTTAAAAACTGGGAAATTCATCTGAAAATACTCCTAAATAAATAACTAACAGGTCAAAGAAGAAAACACAAAGTGCTTTGAGATTAATAAAAACAAAAGCACAATATATCAGAATTTGAGGGATGATATAAAGCAGAGCTCAGGGGAAATTCGTAACTAAGGTGGCTTACACGTCAGTGCCACCTTAAGACACTAACCAAAGAAGTAAAATTAACCCAAAGCAAGTAGAGGAAGCAGGCGAGACAGGCAGAGTGAGCCGCCCAGAGAATGGCAGAGTGGTTTAAAAGGATAAGATGGAAAATCAGTTTTTTAAAGGATTTTTTGAAGTGTCAGATCTCTGGATAGTAAGACAAGAAAAAGCAAGAAATGCAAAGAGAGACGGGGGAACTAAACTGAAAACTCTCACCTACTTTCTAGAAATAAAAGGGGGTTGGTATTCTCTAGAGACAGCATTTCATTCCCCCACACCCTTATTTCAAACCTGGACCACCAGCCTATGGGATGATGCCCTCTGTACTTGTGGTGGGCCTTCACAGCTTATGTCTCTCTGGAATCCTCTCCCCTGTGCACCCTGAGGTGTGCTTTCCTAATTGCTTTAAAGTGACATCCAAGATTGACCAGTGTAAAGAGCGTGCCTAGTTCACTGCACGCGGTAATCAAAAGAGCAAGACTGGGGAAAGAAATGTCTGCAACACACACGTCTGATGACAGACACGTATTCAGAGTACATGAAGTCTTACAGTCAACAATAAAGAGGCAAAGGTCCTGATTTTAAATAGTCAAAGGCCAGGTGGTAGTGGCACACGCCTTTAATCCCACAAAGGCAGGAGTTTCCAGCCAGCCTGGCCTGCTGTGGGAGTTCCAGGAGAGCCAGGGCTATACAAAGAAACCCTGTCTCAAATAAATGATTGATAGATAGATAGATAGATAGATAGATAGATAGATAGATAGATAGATAAATAGATAGATAGATAGACAAATGACTTGTACAAACATTAAAAAAAAAGAACATATAAAGCCCACGAAACAATGTTCAACATCTTCAGTCACTAAGGAAATGCAGATTAAAAGCACAATGGAAAAGATGAGATTCCACCCCATCTCACCCCACTAGTATGGCTAAAATGAAACCCATACAATACAGTGAGGACATGGGGGTACTAGTGTCATCACACATTTCTCGTAGGGATATCAAATGCTGTGACCTCTTTGGAAAACAGTCTAAAATTCCCCAAATATTTAAACATAAGGTTACGAACACTTGTAATTCTGAAATCCCACTCGTGAATCCATATGCAGAACGACAACCCCCATCTTTACTTGTTCACAAATGCCCATTAATTACCATAGCTGCAAAATAAAAACAACCCACATGTCTGTCAACTAAGGAATGAATAAGCAAGCGTGGCATAGCCACAGAATATTGTTCAGCACTAAAAATAATGACTAGTGGGCCTGCGAGATGGCTCAGCAGGTGAGGGCTCTTGCTGCCAAGCCTTACAATCTAAGTTCAATCCCTAGGACCCACTTAAAGAAGAGAAGGGGCTTCCCTCCACACATACAATGTCACACAGAAAATAAACAGACAAATGGCAGGGAGTTGGGGGAGTTAAAAAATAACGGGACACTGACATTCATGGCATAAATGAACCTTGAAAACATCGTAGGAAGTGTAAGAAACCAGTCAGGAAACTGATCCCACCTGTAGCTAGTATCAACAGGAGACACAGGAGGGCTGTGGTTTCTCATGCTAGATGAGAGTGGAGAGTGGGCACTCCTTGCGGCTGAGGATTCCAGGGTTGGAAGGAGGAGGCCCTGAAGATGACTGGCAGTTTGATAGCAGTGAGACTTAACACGGCTACATGAAAATGCTAAAAACTAAAATGTACGTTGAGCTGCAAATTAAATTGTAAAGGCTCAGCTGTATCGCATGTGATCAAACTTCAATGATAGATAGATAAGATAGATAGATGTTACGAAGAGTTCCTGAATGACCAATACCTACCTGAACAGGAGCCTGTAAGGGCAACATACATGCTTGCACAGTGGGGACTGTATGGGACAGTTATTTTGGATGTTTTTGTTCCTAACTATGAGACTCTCCAGAACTTACCATAGACATATCAGAAAGGGTCTTATGGTGTAATAAAATGGTTTCTCTGGGACAGATCCTATCACTGACATGGGGTGGGGGGTAAAGCTCCACCCCTAACCATGAAGCTGTCTGCAAATGACACCCACTGGGGAAGGGAACATCACTTTTCTCCAATGGAGTGGCACTGGGTGTATCAGCCAGCCTGCAGGGCACACCCCAGTAGTTGGCCAACACTAAACAAACCCACTGGGCTTCTGTTTAGGATTCTTTGTTTCATTTTGCTTTCTTTTGTCATTTTTTAAGCTATCAGTCTTTTGCTTGTTTGTTTTTGTTGGGACTTTTTTTGTATTTCTTAGGGGTTTTGGTTTGGTTTGGGTTAGGTTGGGGTTTTTTTTTTATAGGAGAGAAAAAGAACATAAAAATTGGGTTGGGTAGAAAAGTGGAGAGAATCTGAGAAGACTTGGGGGAGGGAAAACATAATCAAAATATCAAGTATTGTAAAAATACTATTAGTATGAAAATATAAAGTAGTATGACATTTATTTCAATAAAACAGCGGTTAACCTCAAAAATGCTGGTTCTGCATTTCATAGCATTTCAAATGAAAAATTCAAACAAAAAGTTCACTGACTGCATTGTATAGAAGTTTTATCATAATCCTTCATGTAACTAAGGTATGTGCATATTATATTTACTATATTGAGAACTTAATATAGAGAATATGATATATAATATTTCATACGCAAGAACTATTTGTTAAAATTTTTAAATAGTTACTTCTGATGAATTTGGGGCATAGGTTCTTGCAAAGAGATCCTTGTTTTTCAATGCATAATCTTCAACACTGGTTTAATTTAATTTTACTTTTTTTTTTTACTATAAGTAACTAATTTTAGGGAGAGAATCTACATTCCTTATTTGGGGACCAGTCACTTTGTCCTAATATGTATTCAATATGTGGTTCCTTATTGGTGAATACTCCCTAAGGAGGGGACCATGCTGTTTTATACCTAATACTGCATAGTCCAGGATCAAAGAGAACATTTGGAATGACACCTGAACTCCATTAATTCATTGACCACTAATCTTGTCACTAAACACTAGAAAGCCTGCCTCCATACTCCAAGCCCCTTTCTTTCCTTACCTGAGCCCTGAGCAATCCAGCTAGGGTCTCCTTTTGACAACAAACACCCCGCTCTCTCTTAACCATCAACATGCAGGGCAGCACATCAGTATACCCTGTAACAACACAAGGGTAGTGATCCCTCAGGCTAACAAACTCAGTTATCACTCAGCTGCCCACATGAGCACATAGCATAGTTCTGTGCTTGATACATCTGCCTGCAAGAACTCTGACCACACTTTGGAATGTTTCAGATCCCTCCTTCCCCCCAAAAGCCCTTAGGTCATTGGCTCCATGCCCCTATCTAAAAGGCTCATAGCTTTAAGGATCTGCCTCAACAAATGAAGCCTCTTTGGAGGCACTGGGAGCCTGGTAGCCAGTGTCAGATTAATATAGTTAGTTGGTCTCAGACGCATCTGGAAGATTCCTGACTCAAATTGACTCTATAAACAGCAACCGAGGCAAGTGGCTTGTTAAGGGCATGTTATCAGGTCACAGCAGGACTTGGTTTCCAGACTCCTAATTCCAGCCACTTGTCCAGGTTTGTAGCTGCTATGTTCTTGTGGTCCCCACTTCTTCATCCCCTGTCTTCCCCTATCTTCTTGTGGTCTCTTCTGTATCACCTGCATCATCTAAGAACAGTGATTCATACTCTCTCTCCTTCTGCCCACCTACTCTCCTCTCTCTGTCTCTCCCTGTCTCTGTCTCTCCCTCCCCACTGTTGCCAAAATATCAATACTTTTGACAGCTATGCCAGAGCTGAGAGCAAAGGGTAGCAGGTAGTAGCTGGGCACAGGAATAATCTAAAATACACAGGAAACACAGTATCGAGGTAGCGATAAGTCAGATGTAAATTCAGCATCCCTGTCCTGGTCCTTTATCTCTGACTTTCCTAAAGCCTGTCCAGAAGCATCCATTCTCCTAGAGTGTGTAGGAATGGAGGCAGGACAGGCTGGGCAGGCATTCCATTGCCTTCCACACAGGCTGAATATATCAAAATTCTCTCCCTGGCACCAAAGGCAAAGGCAATGAGAAGCTCAGAAAATGTCTGTTTTTTGTGTTTTTTTTTTTTAAGAGAACAGGAACAGAAAGAAATATAGTGAGCCGGGAGAAATACATAGAGAACCAGAGTTTACCATGTGATTAACTATTGTCTGATGCCTGCATCCTCACGGTTACCATGGTACCAGTGCTGGCTACTTTTATGTCAACTTGACACAGTTAGAGTCATCTGAGAGGATAGAAAATGCCTCTATAAAATCGGGCTGTAGGCAAGCCTGTAGGGAATTTTCTGAATTCATGATTAATGGGGGAGGGCTTAGCCTATTGTGGGTGGTACCATCCCTGGGCTGATGGTCTTGGGTTCTACAAGAAAGCAGGCTGAGCAAGCCATGAGGAACAAGCCAGTATGCAATACTCCTCCATGGCCTCTGCATCAGCTCCTGCCTCTAGGTTCCCTCTGTTTGAGTTTCCGTCCTGACTCCTTCAATGACAAACTATGCCTTGGAAGCCAAATAAGCCCTTTCCTCCCCAACTTGCTTTTGATCATGATATTTCATCTCAGCAATAGAAACCCTAACTAGGGAAGTGTCTAGAAAGCAAAAGCTAGCCTTGAACTAGTGTTCCCCGCAATGCTTCTCTGATCAACGCTAGCAAGAATCCTCGCTGTAGAGAGCCACACCCGGTGCTCTCCACATGCGCTGTCAACTTGGAAGAGGAAGACCACGAGCCCAACAAGGCACTGCCTATATATACCCTGACACGTCGCGTATGCTTCTGGTTGGCTGCTCACTCACCACGGGCTGACTCAGCGCGCGCTCATCTCCAGCACATGCGCCGTCGATTTGTTTACTGGGGAGAGCACCAGGTGTGGCTCTCTACACCTCGCTTTATTTTACCAAGAATTATGAATGTCATATTATGACACAAATCTGTTGCAAAGTGAAATGAGAGGTTTTTTAAACCTTCTGTGGTTTTATGAGACTTGTTAGAGACAGAACTGCAGGCTGCCCGTCCTGGTGGCCCTGGACTGGTGTAAGCAAAGAACTCCCGCAGGTAGCAAGGTGCATGGGTGAGGAGACTTTGAGTATCAATAGCCTAAGGGATGCTTAGATATATTTGGGATATACATTTTACAAAACTGAAGGGTTTTCAGAGACCACTGTGGTGGTTTTAATGAAAATGGCCCTATAGCCTCATAGGGACTGGCACTGTTAGAAGGTGTGGCTTTGTTGGAATGGGTGTGGCCTTGTTGGAGTGGGAGTGGCCTTGTTGGCGTAGGTGTGATGTTATTGGAAGAAGTGTGTCTCACTGGGGAGGCGGGGTGGGGCTGGCTTTGAGGTCTCAGAAGGCCAAGCCAGGCCCTCATTCTCTTCCTGTTGCCTGCAGATCCAGATGCAGAACTATCAGCTGCTTCTCCAGCACCATGTCTGCCTGCATGCCACCATGCTCCTCCATGATGACAATGGCCTAAATCTCTGAACTGTAAGTCAGCCCCAATTACATGTTTTTCTTTATGAGAGTTGCCATGGTCATGGTATCCACATGCAATAAAACCCTAACTAAGACAAGCAGCAAAAAGTCAATCACAAAAGAAAGTGCTAGTATACAGTTTCCTCACACAACCAAGTGCTAAGTCCACCCTCCCACCCCCATGCTTTTACTGTGAGGCTCGAGCACAGGTGAAGGTAGACTTGACTTCCTAAGTCCCAGGTCCATTTGAAAGATGAAGTCCCAATCAAGTATTTTTTTAATCAAAAACAAAAAAATTTCACACCCCTGCTTCATGGCATTTATAAATACTGTGTCCTTTCTCAAATCCTAATTGTCTTTAAATAGTGGAGATCTCCTGAAGAGGCCATGGTCCACAGTGTAACTGACCCCTTTGAACTATGCACTGTCAGCCAGTCAGGATAGACTGCTTTGGAAACACATAAGTGAAAGTAGTAACCATTACAGAGACTGTCTGCATTTTAGAGACTTTAACTCATTCGCTTCTCACACTGGCACTGTAAGATAAAATGCCATTACCATCCTCCTCTGACTGATGAGGAAACCAAGTTATAACTCGTCCAAGGCCATAGAATTCCCAGCCAATGGGCAGCACTGCCTGACAGCTGCAGGACCCACGGTTTCCCAACATATTATCCATGTGCATCTGGACTTGCCTTCTTGTGAGAAAGAATGCCATTCCTCCCTAAAGCAGGGACTCACCTGGATGTGTTTAGGTTCCTATAAAGCTTCCCAAGGGACTCCAGTAACCGCCCCTCCATCTCCCGATCCCTGAGTTGCTGAGCCAGGGCCAGCCAGTGTTCATGATAGGTAATACACGCATCAGGGTTTGGGGACACTGAGCTGTAGAAATGGCAGAGGGATTTGGTGACCTGAAGTTGACCTGAACATAAAACAGGGACATGAATGAGACGCTGGCATAGCATGCACCAACACATATTTTTCCCCCAATGCTTCCAGCAGTATGGGCATACTCACTATTTAGGTGTCGGTGCATTAAGCCAAACAGCAATGCCATTTCATAACAAAGGCGGCTGTGGACCAGCTGGTGTCCAGACACCAAAGCTTGGCCCAACCAGAGTAACACCTGTACCAACTCCATGTCTGTCTCCTTGCTGGCTTGGAGTTCAGAATACAGCCGGACAGCCTGCAGGAGATAACCCCTGGCTGACTGCTGCATACAGGACTTGAGGGTCAAGTGACCGAGATTGGCCATAGACACAGCCTGGTTACGTATATTCCCCATCTCCCGAGCTCTGATCAAAGCTCGGAGGTAGCTCTTGGCTGCCCTGCTTGTCCGACCTTCATCTTCAAACGCAAGTCCCAGGAGGTTGTGGACCACTCCCCTCTGGGTCACGCACTCTGTCTCCCTCAAGGAACATAGTAGCGGTTCAAGGATCTCCAAAGCCTTCTTTGTCTGCCTGGCTAAAAGATATGCCCATGCCAGACAGAGAGAAGATTCAAAGGCCTCCTCTTCGCCCAGTACTTTCCCTAACACATGGGCCTGGCTCAGGTAGTGGACAGAACCATCAGGAGATCTGTGCTGGAGGTACATCTTAGACAGGATAAGACACAAGGTCCTCTGGATGTCCTGGTCACTCTGTTCCTCACAGGCAGCCAGAGCCTGCCTGAGAGTTGGGCAGGCCAGGGCAGAAACCTCACACCAGTTTGAAGAAGGAGCACCCAGGATCTTAGTGGCATTTTGGAGAACCAAGTAGGCCTGCCAAATAGAAAGAGACATCCCCCGGGCACTCTGGGGACCACGTTTCTGAACAGAGGCCACTGCAAGATGCGGAAGGTATTTCTTGTCATACAGAGAACTCAACATGGTGGCTGTAGCTTCCGAAGCAGGAGGATGTCCAGAAAGGAGCTGCAGACGTTCTGCGAATGGCAGAACTTCCTCATGCCGGCCAAGACTCAGGAGCAACCGGATGGCCAGGAAGCAGGACCTGGCCTCCAGAAGGCCACTCCCCACCACAATCCCTTGGCGCAGCACATAAGTCACCACATCAAGCTCATTCTTGGCACTGAACTCACGGTCTGGCAGGCAGGCCAGCAGAGCGCCTGCCTTTTCAAGCAAGGTTGGCCCTTTGTGTCTTAGCCTCTGCTTCAGGTAGATGGCTGCCAAGTTGATGTAGAGAGCAGCCACCAGAGAGAGGTCCTCAAACGCCCCACCAAGGACTCGAATGGCCTCCTCAAAGTAGACCCTGGCCTGAGAAAGTTTGGTCTTCCTGAGGCTTAGTCGGCCCAAGAGGAAGCAGAGCCGGGCATGGGCCCATGTCATGTGGCTCATCTTGGCCCACTTCCTTGAAGTCTCTAGGTAGGCCACTAACTCATCCTCCTCAGAGAAGCTGTAAAAGGAGGAAGTAAGAAAAGAGAAGGAGAAATCATAGAGGCTCTTAAAGTGGTCGATGTAGCCTTCGTGATCTAGAAAAGCCAAGATGGGGGCAAAGTGTTCCACCTCATCCTCTTCCAGGCTGGTGCTCAGGTCCATGAACAGTTCCGGGTCATCGAGGTCATCAGGCTCCGGAAGGTGATAGCTGTCCGAGGAGGCTGAGATGAGCTCATCCTCCTCAAGGCTGGAGTCGACAGAACTGCTGGAACGTCTGGAGCTCGTGGTCTGCCGCTCCATCCAGGTCCCACCAGACCTGGCCTTCCTGAAGCTCTCGGACTGGGATGCTGTAAGGACAGGCAGAGTTGAGCACCCCTGAGGGCCTGTGACTAGGGCAGTCAGCTCCTGGCAAGAGACTAGATAAGCCAACCCAAGGACAGGAGGTCGGGCCTGCTATGATCTCTACTCACCGCTCAGATCATTCTGGAGACTCTGGATGGCTTCAAACTCACCTAGGCAGAGATGAAGGACAGATCTATTATTAGGTCACACCCTGTCACCATACTGCTGACCCCTCTGAAGCAAGTCTATCACCAACTATTGCTCCTCTTCCGCTCCCAGAACAAGTTCTCCATGGTGTTCAGAGCGCTGCTCCCCTGACCGGGAGGGCCTCACAGTTTCAGCTTACTGCCTGAGTTTGGCAGATCTGCTACAAGAAAGGTTTCTAGGGCTTAGCATTGATATCTGGGGTTTGGATTCCTTGAAAAGGCTTCTTATACGTGAAGAATTCCCTCTCTCCCAAGGAACTGGTCTGAGAGTCCCTTGTGGTGAATCTCTGGCTATCCCTATGAAACAGCAACCATCTAATTCAGCCTCACACAGGCAGACATACCGTCACCGAAGATGTGAGAGAAAAATAACCCTTCATCAGCAATATGAGTGACAGTAGTGTTGCTGTCCTTCCTCCACAAAGCCATGGGCCTTTCCCATCATAAGGAAGTTATTATCATTTGTTTGTTTATGCCTCATTCATTCATTCATTCATTCATTCAACATTGCTAAACAAGGTAGATCTCCTCCTGAGACTGATACATCTAACAACCCAGGGTCATCCTGTATCTGGGGTGCTGTAATGAAATGGACTGTCTTGGCTAGTAGATATCCTAGTTCAGGTACTAACCTTCTTGGGCCTCAGTTTCCTAATCTGTACAATAAGGGGAGAAATTATCTCTGAGGTCTCTTTCCAATTATCTACATGATGTGTGATTTGGTACCTAGTCAGAAATGTGACCTTGAGCCGTCATGACTTGGGAAGCTCTTCCTCTCCTTGGGATGAAAGACCAATCCAGCTGACCACCCATGGCAAAAGCAAGTTGGTTTTATCATGTGTCATGGTTGCCAAGCAACACAATGTGTGCAATCCAGAAAGAGTCTAAAGTCTACAGGGAAACTGCTAATCCCGTATGAACCAGGCCATCAAGTGGATAGTGATTGCAGCCCCAAAATCCTAGACAGGAATAGAATGAAGAGAAGTCTATCCCTGGCCATGGGTTCTGTTTTGGTCTTTAGGAGCCTGGGCTTCCTCTGGGGTCTAAGGGACACTCACTCAGCCGGTAAATAGAAGTGATGTCAGTATGAGCGAGCGAACATAGGAAGCTGGAACACTCGGCCTTCCTCTCACTTCCTGGGGACCAGAGAGAACACCTTTCCTCATCACTGAAAAAGGCAGAGTTCTTGCTCCTGCATGGGGTAGGAAAGAGACAAGGTCAGTGCTGGGCTTCAACTCCCCCTCTTCCTCTCTCCACACAAGCATGTAGTAAAGCTTAGAAAACCAGACTTGTCCATGGTTGGCATCAGCTCCTCACTGCTACCGTATGAGCTTCCCTGCTGGAGAAGAAAGGGATGTCTTATGATGTTAAGCAAGCCAAAGGGAAGGTAGAAATGTCCTTCTATTAAAATCTTATCTCCCCAGAGAAACCCCCATACCTCCACCCCCCAGCGGCATCTGTTTGTAATGGCAGCAACAAGGACTAGTGCCAGGATGGTAAGGATTAAGGAAAATATAAGAAGTTCCTTTCTCCTTAGTTTATTTCCATGAGAAGTCACGGACAAATTTTGTCTAGAGGAACAGCGAAGAAAGCTCCCCTGTGCTCTGAAGGAATATTACACGGTTGCTAAGGTCTGATTCCAGGACTCAGAACAGTGAGACACGAAGAAAGGAAAGGAAAGGAATTACTAAGGGACAGAACTTGAGTAGAGGCAGGGTCAGGGAGCTGGAGACGCAATCATAAACAAGGAGCTCTTTAAGTGCAGCCTATCTGCCATCTAACTGCAAGGTCTAATTTGCTTGCTAGAGGCTATTTTGAAAAATACAAATGGCTGACAAAGCACTCTATCTAGCACTTAGCTGACCATGCTATAAGGTCACTTTCACACCCCTGTGGGAGCTTACCCTTGCAATCTCAGCACTCCTCGGGAGGCTGAGTCCAGACGCTTGCCTTGAACTCAAGGTCAGTCTGGACTGTATGGTGAGGTCAAGGCCAGCGAGGCTGGGCTACAGAGTGTAACTGACTCAGAGGAGTAAGGCAGAGAGCAAGGCCAGGAAAGCCTTTGGCAAAGGCAGGAGAATTAACACAAGAGAAAAAAAACAGGCAACGATGAAGGCCAGGCACCCTCACCCACACAACGCGCACACCCCACACCCCACGCCCTCAGCCAAGGCCAGCTAGAACTGACTGGAGCTACTGTTGCAGGTGCATAAGTGCCCCAGGGTATCTGAAGGTGACCTACCCACGGTTCATTATAAACTTCATGTTTACAGAGAGCATACACCAACAATGCCACCCTGTTCAAATGACTGCCAAAACTATGGACTACTGGGATGGGAAAGTCCCATCCATTCTTATCATCACATGACCCTTTAGCTTCTAAAATGTCCTCCCTGCTCTGGCCTTCTTCCACCTTCGAAAGCATCTTTCTCCCTCTGCTGCGGTCTACCACAGGTGCCTGTTTAGTTCCTTGTTCTGAACCTGAAAATTCCACCAGGTGCCTGCTGAACCCCAAAGTCCACAGACACTCCTCCCAGACAAAACAAAACACAGTTTTTGTTCGGTACCAAATAATTTAAAACTGAATTCTTCAAAATCCAAAACTTCATAGCAGCCAACATGCCTGAAGGATGTTGCAATACTGTTACTTAATCTGCACAGTTGCTCTATAGGTGGGGGCTATTCTTATCCCCTCTTACAGATGATAGAAAACGTACAGGCTAATAAAAAGTTAGAGTCGGTGAGTGGGGAGTAAGAGAACCTGTTTAGTCAGGGCAGGAATCTAGAGGGGCTGTGATGGGTTGCTCTGAACAGTCCCTTGCTGTCTGTCCCCAGAGCCCAGGCAAGAGCAGCTGGAAAGTCGGCAACTGGCCAGTCAGCCATGGGAACTGTTCAAGGACGCTCCACTGCTCGCTAGCAGACAAGCACAGTGTGTGCTGACACCTGGCCCAGAGTTTTCCCTCCATGTGTGAGATCTGTCTTTAGCCTGCTCTCCATATTTCTCCTAGTACCCTCAATTTTCAGCCTCAAAATAGCATACAATTAAAACCTTGGGTTGGAATAAGAATCTATAAAGGAATCTAGAGAGGTGGCTCAGTGGGGAAGACTGCATACTGTTCTTACATAGGATCTGAGTTCAATTCCCAGAACCCACATTAGGTGGCTCATGACCACCTGTAATTCCAGTTCCAGGGGACCCAATAACCTCTTCTAGCCTCCATGGGTACCCACATGCACATGGTACACATAGGTCCTTGAATATCACACACATATACATACATATACATACATACATATATACATACATACATACATACATACAAATATACATAAATCCTAAAATATATATTACATATTGTATCTATATACTACATATATTATATGTACATTTACATATTGTGTATATGTTTTTATACATACTATATAAAACCCAAGTGTTTGTAGAAGCCTTAAATGTTACAGCATGTTCTGAATTTGCCCATTCATTTCATATTCATGACTCTCTTTGTAAATTGTTCTTAATCTATGTTTGCTGATGAAATGATTCAGGAGCGTGCTCAGAATTGTACAGGTGGAGGGTAGCTCAGCCAAGGCTGAAAGTTGTGTATTATCCATCAACAGTCATGTCTGTCGCCTCAGAGATGATCTGCCAGCATCCTGCCTTCCAGGTGTTTGCAGAGAATCTGAAAATCACGACAAATGAGTCCAATAGATTGGTCTCTTATGAGCCCATCAAGACAGTCTTATATTTGGAGAATTTTTAAACTGTCCTGTGCTCTGGCTTCTCTCTGTTCTGTATCTAGTACTTACAACGCTGTTTAACTATTGCCTTCTCTCTCACATCTCTTTCCATGAATGAGTCAAAGACTTCTTTTCCACCCTACATCTGACAGTTACACAAATAAAACAACTGATGCATTTTTGGAATCTTTGAGACAGGCCCACTGGATGGGGTACCCCAGCTGCTACACCTGACATCCACATTCAGCCAGAATAGCCAGATCAGTCATCAGTTGAATTGCATAATGGCAATTAGGGCTACCTCTTTGGAGAGGGGTGATAAGAACAGGAAGTGGAAATTGGCCAATTGATCTAAATGTGTAAAAAGACCCTAAAAAAAAAAGTAACTGGTCTCTTTCTCGGCTAAAAGCCAGAAATATCCTCTTGACAGACTCATTCTTGCTAGAGGCCAAAGAAGCCAGGATTGTTTGTGGGCACTGGCCCTTACTCTGGTTTCTAAGTGATTTTGGGGTTACCTATTCAGAGTAGAGAATGTTAGAGTAGCAATAAAGGCCCATTAAGAAAAAAAAAGGTGTGGATGCTGGAGCGATGGCTCAGCAGCTAAGAACACTGGCTCCTTCTCGAGGTTTGATTCCCATCCCCCACAAGGTGGATCACAACCTTCTGTAACTCCACGTCCAAAAGGTCTAGCCCTATCTTCTGGCCTTCACAGACACCAGGCATCCACATGTTATACAGACACACACGAGGGCAAAACACTCATTCACATAAAATCATAAAAATTAAAAACAAATGCTGATCAAAAGAATACGGCTTCTGACCTAGCATTCCAGTTGAGCCAGGTCAGTCACCTGGCCGAGGGAGCACTCCCTGGAAGGCAGGTTTTCACTGAGCCAGGGCGACATGATAAGCAGAGTCATTCATCCTTTAATGAGAAACTGAGTTTATTCCTTCTCAGCACCCCTGCCCCTCATGCAGTAGTACACCAGGCTTCAGCCTTGTGCTTTTTAAGTCTGCCCACTTTTCCAAAAAAAGCATTATTTTCTTCTTTCTGTCTCTTTTCAAAGCATGTTATAGTGTAAGCTTCTCCAACATTTGGGACTTCCTTACTCTTTCTCTAAAGTCCCTTCCTCCATGTGGCTGCTTGGCCACCATGTGTCTGACCTCCATGCTGGCTTTTAAATGGCATGTTCCCACCCCCCTTCCTCCATCCTCCTCCTCTGGGCAGCTGTTGGGATTTAGAGCTTGCATGCCCTGAGTATTCTTGATCTTCATTTTTTTTTCCTTTTAAACCCCATTAATTTAATTAGGCTCAACACCATTAAATTTAAGAACTAAATAAAAAATATAAATAACTACTAACAAAATAAAAAAGATTTTTAAATTGCTCTTGAGTTTCAATAAATAAATGAATATAAAACAAAACAAGCACTGTAAGGCAAAGGACACTGTCAATAGGACAAAATGGCAGCCTACAGATTTGGAAAAGATCTTAACTAATCCTTCACAGATAGAGGGCTAATAGCCAATATATACAAAGAATTCAAGAAGTTAGACACCAGAGAACCAAATAACCCTATTTAAAAATGGGGTATAGAGCTAAACAAAGAATTCACAACTGAGGAATACCGAATGGCTGAGAAGCACCTAAAGAAATGTTCAACATCCTTAGTCATCAGGGAAATGCAAATCAAAACAGCCTTGAGATTCCACCTCACTCCAGTCAGAATGGCTAAGATCAAAAACTCAGATGGCAGCAGATGCTGGAGAGGATGTGGAGAAAGAGGAACTCTCCTCCATTGCTGGTGGGATTGAAAGCTGGTACAACCACTCTGGAAATCAGTCTGGAGGTTCTTCAGAAAAGTGGACATAGTACTACTACCTGAGGACCCAGCAATACCTCTCCTGGGCATATACCCAGAAGATGTTCCAGCTGGTAATAAGAACACATGCTCCACTATGTTCATAGCAGCCTTATTTATAATAGCCAGAAACTGGAAAGAACCCAGATGTCCCTCAACAGGGGAATGGATACAGAAAATGTGGTGCATTTACACAATGGAGTACTACTCAGCTATTAAAAACAATGAATTTATGAAATTCTTGGACAAATGGATGTATCTGGAGGAAATAATCCTATTATAAATAAGGCTGCTATGAACATAGCTATTAAAATCAATAAATTTATGAAATTCTTAGCAAATGAATGGATCTGGAGGATATCATCCTGAGTGAGGTAACCCAATCACAAAAGAACACACATGATATGCACTCACTGATAAGTGGATATTAGCCCAGAAACTAAGAATACCCAAGATACAACTTCCAAAACATATGAAACTCAAGAAGAAGGAAGACCAAAGTGTGGATATTTCAGTCCTTCTTAGAAGGGGGAACAAAATACCCATGGAAGGAGTTACAGAGATAAAGTGTGGAGCAGAGACTGAAGGAATGGCCATCCAGAGACTGCCCCACCTGGGGATCCATCCCATATACAGTCACCACACCCAGACACTATTATGGATGCCAACAAGTGCTTGCTGACAGGAGCCTGACATAGCTGGCTCCTGAGAGGCTCTGCCAGTACCTGACAAATATGAGGTGGATGCTCACAGCCATCCATTGGACTGAGCACAGGGTCCCCAATGGAATTGCTAGAGAAAGTAACCAAGGAGCTGAAGGGGTGTGCAGCCCTATAGGAGGAACAACAATATGAACCAACCAGTACCCCCAGAGCTTCCCAGGACTAAACCACCAATCAAAGAAAACACATGGTGGGACTTGTGGCTCTAGCTGCATATGTAGCAGAGAATGGCCTTGTAGGTCATCAATGAGAGGAGAGGCCCTTGGTCCTGTGAAGGCTCTATCCCCCAGTGTAGTGGAATGCCAGGGCCAGGAAGTGGGAGTGGGTGGGTTGGTGAGCAGGGAGATGGGGGTGGGGAGAGGATAGGGGGTTTTCAGAGGGGAAACCAGGAAAGGAGATAACATTTGAAATGTATATAAAGAAAATATCTGATAAAGAATTTTTTAAAAAGAAAAAGGAAACAATCCTGGAAAATGTCACTCTCAACACATGGACAACTGGGTGTGCACACAAACACGTGCACGGACACATCCTCACACCGAACAAACTCACATACATTCATATTCACACCCGCTGTGGGACACTATGCCAGCATAGGGAGGAAATGTGTGGGAAGAGTCTGAGTTTAATTAATGTCTTCCTCAGAAACCCTTCACAAACAAAGGAGCACAACCTAAGAGCGACACCCTGTGGCGTTGACAGGCACAGCGATGGCGCTGGGATGACAAGGGGAACCTCAATGGTGTGCTGCCTGGCTGCCTGGCCAGATTCCTTGTCAGTCCTGCCTCTGAGTATAACCCTCGAGCCCAAGGTGCATCTTTTACCTGCTGTGGTGCTTCTAGAGCTGCAAGAACCCAGGGTCCCCCTTCCTCTCCCACTGCTCCGGGCTCCTGACTGTCTTTCCCCTTCCTACCAAACAGGCAGCTCCAGATGTACTGTGTCCCACAGATATACGGGTGATTACATCTTTCGAGGTGGGAGATACTCTTCCTCGCTAGAAGAGGGTGCCCTTTTAGCCAAGCACCAAATCAACTTAGTAAGACTAAGTGGTTGTTCGGGCCGTGTTTGAGTCACAGAAGTCCAAATGTAATTTCTAAACCCTAGTACCTATTTCGTTTTTTAAAAACAAAATTTTCGTTATTTATTTATTTAATGTATTTGAGTACATACAGTGTTGCTGTCTTCAGACACACCAGAAGAGGGCATCGGATCCCATCACAGATGGTTGTGAGCCACCATGAGGTTGCTAGGGATTAAACTTGGATCCTCTGGAAGAGCAGCCAGTGTGCTTAACCACTGAGCCATCTCTCCAGCCCTAGTACCGACTTCTAACACCCTATTAAAACTGCACCTCACAAATGACCATGCATGACACATGACAAAAACATAATAATAAAAGCCAAAATCTTGACCACTGGCACACTGCACACGGCTTTGCATGCTCTGTGTGCATGAACTTAAGCTCCTGGTGATCCTATCAGGTAGCACCAGCATTGCACACATTTTACAGATAAGAAAACTGAGGGCCAGAAAGATAAGTCACTATGTGCACTGGTAAGTTTCTGAAGACATGGGATTCACTGGCTACCGATGTGGTTTGGCCAGTTCGACCCACAAATCTGGAAACCAGTGAGCTTCTATACCTCTAAGATCATTCTCCAGTGTCAACCACAGGCCTTTCCCCAGCCAGCCCTGCCTCACCCACCAATGCCACCAACAGTGCTAACCGTTCCAGCCTCTCCGGGCCTGCTCCTTCCGTGGGGGCTCTTTTGTATTCTTCTCTCCTCAGCTATAGAAACGATTCTTCCTCTACTAAGTTTCTGCTATTTTCCTTCTCTCTCCCTCTCACCAGAACCTCCATTACAGAATTCATGCACTCAGTACCAGAATTCTAGAGTTTTGGACTCAAGCCCTTGACTCCTATGGGTCCCCACTGGTCCCTCACAACAAAATAAAAGAATCATTTAAACTGACATCTTTCACCCAGAGGACACCCTTCTGCAACTATCATGGCCCAAGACCTTCTCAGAACAACTAGAAGAAGGCTCTGGGGGGCAGGACTCAGGTACCCATATTTGTAAATGTCTCCGATTCTTTAACTTCTCATTCATTGCTGCTCATTTCAAGCGTCTCCTCTCCCTTCCTACTCCTCCTCCAGGATTCCAGCCTTAGCCTTATCCCTGGACTCCTGCTTCCTGGCCAGTGCCCTATTAATACATACCCAAAGCTGGGCAAGCACCGATCATCTCTCAGCCCCTGCAGAGATTCAGACACTACATCCTCTGCAAGATAAAGGGCATACCCCACATGGCCTCCCCACCTTCTACATCAGGGAAGGCCATACCAGTGTTGGCTACACCAGGGCTCTCTCCTGGTAACCTCTCTCCGAGATAGTGACTCACTTTCTCACCATGCCAAGCATAACTCAAAGGTGTGTGTGTGTGTGTGTGTGTGTGTGTGTGTGTGTGTGTGTGTGTGTGTGTGTGTTCGTGCGCACACGCGCATTCTTTCTACTTTTTCTATTTTTTTATTCTAATTAATTATAAAATGGGAGGAAAGGGAGGGGGAAATGATGTGCCAGTGTCATCATTTCCCTTCCCTTTCCTCCCTCCTGCCCCTCCCATTTTCCCTGCCTAATTACCTCTCCTGAGAGTTCCCTTGACAACTTGGTCCACTTTATAAATCCCAACTGTCTTCTACCCCTCCCAAGGCATCAAGGACTGCTCGTTTTGTTCAAGGATTTGGATTTTACATTTCTGCATTTAATAAATGCCCTGTCTCCTCTCAGGAAAAGGCAGAGCGCAGAGGGAGCTTCTGCCTTCAGTCTATTCTCTTTATTGGCTCTTTTTCATGAGAGGGAATTCTAGTATAAACAATGACAGAATTAGACATTCCTTCTGTAGCCTTAAATATTCCTATGTAGCCATAGATATTTCTTATGGAGCCTTAGAGAGTCCTCATATGGACTTAAATATTCCTCATCTAGCTTTTGATATCTAAGATAGCCTTAGATCTTCTTCATGTAGCTTCAGCTATTCCCCACTGTAGAATATGTGGCCACAGCATCTTCATGCCCATAGGCATGTGTTTTCTCTTTTCCTTTGTACTCCATGACCCTAACTTTGTACTTCCCTATTCTCTTTGGAAACCCACCCAATTAGACTACACAATACTGCCCACCTCTGCTCCTCCCATGACAGGGAGTTGGATAGGCTGGTCACCTGCTGCTAACTGGTCTGCTCCTCAGAACCAGCCCTTCCAGAATCAAGGCAGAGAGAAGGAGAAGGTACCTCTGGTTCTCCTTGCCAATGCTGACTTCACACATTCAAGTTTTAGCCTGAACACTAAGCTTGTGAACATCTCCAAGGGACCTACAAAGGAGAGAATGTCATTGACCAAGCCAGCAATCTTCTGGTCTCTGTCTATGTTCATCCTTTGGCAGGGTCATGTGATTGAACACTGAGTGAAAGACTCAAACCCTTACCCTTAACCTTACTGCACCTTTCTTTGGTGTAGAGCCCTTTGGTCTCAAGGTTCTGCTTCTCTCTTTGAACAGAGCAAGGCTTCAAAGAGCATCTGTTGAAATGAACTGACATGATCTTGCTTTTTTGGTCACTCGTCCTTCCTAGAACTTTTCATATCCACCATGGATGTCAGTATGATTTTTTTCTGGCTCTACATCGGGACACCACCCACACTCTCTGCAAAACTGCTCAGAAGTACGCTGGCTGGTTTTGTGCATCAACTTGGCATGCACTAGAGTCATCAGAGAGAAAGGAGCCTCAGTTGAAGATATGCCTCCATGAGATCCAGCTGTAAGGCATTTTCTCAGTTGGGGAGACCAGTGATGGAGGGTCCACCCCATGGTCAATGGTGCTATCCCTGGGCTGGTGCCTCCTATAAATGAGGAGGCTGAGCAAGCCATGAAAAGCAAGCCAGTTAGCAGCAGCCTTCCATGGCCTCTGCATCAGCTCCTGCATCTAGGTTCCAGCCCTGCTTGAGTTCCTGTCCGTACTTCCTCCAAAGATGGACTATAATCTGGAAATGTAAGCCAAATGAACCCTTTATCCCCTAACTTTCATTTTGATCATGGTGTTTCATCACAGCAATAGAGTCCCTGACTAAGACAGAGGAGAAGGAAGTACTAGGGAAGGCAGCTGGGCCCCAAAGCATACTTACATTGGGGAGCAGGAATCAAGATCGATGCTCCTGGTAGGGACAAAGCCCACTTCTCCTGAGCTCACTGACTTCCCAATGAACCACTGCAGCCCAGGTATGACAAAGCCGATGGCTTCAATGCTTTCACCCTGGAGGAAACACAGTTCGTCCCTTTCCTCCTGCTCATAATCCATTAGAGCCTTGCACCGTCCTCTGCCTGTGGGAAACAACACACAGGTCCACTGGAAAGACTTAAGGGAGGGAACCTTCCCCTCTCTATGACTGTGACACAGACCAGGGAATCCCAGCCTTAGGAATATCAACAATTTAGTCATTTCCCACACACACACCAAATTCAAACTGAAAAGAATGGCAAACTATGGGATAGCTGGCTTTTCATTTTGCCAAACTAGGACAACAACAACAACAAAAAAGTACAATCCAGATGTTTTCACTACCGGTTTTTTTAAAATAAGAAAAGACACTTTGACAATTATAAGAAAGTATTCTCATGCATGCCTTTAAACTGGGTAAGCCTATGGAAAACTGGAGTGTTCTTGTATTGTCAACTGATTCTGTCACCTTCCTCGTCAGGGTTTGTATATGCTTGGCCCAGGGAGTGGCACTATTAGGAAGTGTGGAGTAGGTGTGTCACTGTGGGTGTGGGCTATAAGACCCTCATCCCGGCTGCCTGGAAGCCAGTATTCTGCTAGCAGTCTTCAGATGAAGATGTAGAACTCTCAGTTCCTCCTGCACCATGCCTGCCTTCACGTTGCCATGTTCCTGCCTTGGTGATAATGGACTGAACCTCTGAACTTATAAGCCAGCCCCAATTAAATGTTGTCCTTCTAAGGTTTGCGTTGGTCCTGGTGTCTGTTCACAGCAGTAAAATTCTAACTAAGACTTTCCTGCATATCATCACCCTGATTGGCACAAGACCTCTGAGCACTATTTGAGAATCTCCACATCAGAAGACGCCTACACCTCCTTCCAGCTGCTCCAGCCACTGTAACAGCTGATGCTTACAAATACTAGAGTCAGAGACAAACTGCATCATGCCTAGTACCTAATCAACTCCCAGGAGATGTTACTGTACAACCACTCCTAGAACAGAGTGCTGTGAGGAACCCAGGGGAGTCAGGGACTCTCCTTATGGCTATAGCAACTGTGATGAATGGCTCACTATGTGAGTATTATACTGTCTAGTTTACAAAGCACATTTCCACTCTCAGATATTCCCAAGCACCAGGCAGGATACCCAGCAGAACACCTATTTCATGGATGAGAAGTTAGGAGGCAATGCTGAGTGATGCTCTACTGAGCTTACAGGTGGCCAAGCTAGAGCCATAGTGAGGTTCCTCTGCTACTTCCCGCCTTGCTTGTCCATCTGCTTAGCCCTTGTGACATCTGGCTTGATTGCACAACTTCTTTATTGAGACAGTGGAGCCATCATGAGGGCAGGGAGTGCTGGTGTCAGGTTGCGTGACCCGTAACTGACTCCAAAGCCTTATAGTTCTGACCATACATAGGATGTTGGTCATGTTGCTTCAAAATGTTAAAAATCTTGTTTATGGCCAATTATACTGCACAGTTCTAATGTTTTCATTCTGTAATTTCTTCTAGTTGTTTTTAGTGTTATTTGGTTTGGAACCAGTAAGAATGTATGTTTGTTTGTTTGTTTGTTTGTTTTTACTACAGATGCGTGATAGGAAATATTCCAGAACAGGGAGCTTGCAAGGACAAGTTTCAACAGTGTATTTTAGATGTTTTGTTATCTAGTAAAAGCATATACTTGCCAACATGTGTGTGTACACAGAGATTAGCAGACATGAAAATGTGTGTGTGGACATAGGTAGATGTGTGTGTGTGTGTGTATGTGTGTGTGTGTGTGTGTGTGTGTGTATGTGTGTGTGTGTGTGCATGCAAGTGCATTGTTCATTCATCTGTTCATCCAGTGTTCACTATGTGCTAGACATTCATAGTTCCCCTAAACCGCATTACTCTATGGAAAATAAGAAAATGTTTGGGTAATAAGTGGGAAGCAGGTCACATTTGGCTCAAAAGCATCTCATTTGGCCCACGCAAGACCTTCTTTTCTACCCATCTATCTTTAAATCTCTCTCACCCCCGACATTCCCTAACACCCCCGTCCCAGCCCTCCCCACACGAGTGTGTTCTGTCTGCTCAGGCAGGCAGGTATCTGTCTCCTCGGCCCTGTCTCGTGACCTTCAGTTGACAGGCAAAGACCCCCAAGTGTGCAGACAATAACTGGTCTCCCGCATCCTGCCGGTGAGATTGGGAGGCAGGTAAGGATCATCTCTTCCTGGCAATGTTGTTTTCAACTCATACCGATCTGGCCGGAGCCTGTCCAGTCTCTCTTCCTGGGAAAGCCACAGATTCCTGGGTGATTCTTTAGGAACCATCTGCCAGTGGAAACATGGAGTTTCAAAACGTTAGAACCGTGAGCAGAACATGATGGTGGGGGTTTTACTACTGTGCATCTTATTTTAATGACAGTCAACTGTGAAAAATGAACGCTCAGCAGACTGGGGTGTTTCCTAGCTCTGCAATTATTTCTGCCAGCTCAATAACTTACACACAGCCCTTGGTATGTATCCTCACGGTCGATTCTGCTAGGACCGAGCAGACTTCATAAAGCATGAGATAATGTTGTCACTCCATAAGCTCAAGTTTACAGTATCCTCTAGCAGAAATCTCAAACTCTAGTGTGAAGAACATGCTTGGGGGGCTAATTGAAAGTGGGGGGTTTTGGGCCCAGCACCAAGAGAGTCAGAGGAGGGTCGGGAGGCTGAATCTATCCTAACGCCCTCAGGTGATACTGACACAAGGGCCCTGATCTAAACTGGAGTGATGGTTCAGTGGTTAAGAGCATTGGCTGCTCTTCCAGAGGTCCTGAGTTCAATTCCCAGCAACCACATGGTGGCTCACAGCCATCTGTAATGGGATCTGATGCCCTCTTCTGATGTGTCTGATGACAGCTACAGTGTATTCATAAATAAATAAATAAATAAATAAATAAATAAATAAATAAATAAATAAAGTCCATGCATTGCAAAGCACTACAAATATGTCATATATTTCTTACTATTACTATGTTCATCTGAAATTTAGAGAAGTTCCCATGTTCATCAAATAATACAGATTTTGGCTTTAAAAGAGGGAGAGTTAAAAAAAAAACCACCCCAAATTTGTCTGCTCTTCCAAACATCTGAATACCATCTCTCAAAGGACATCATTCTATTCTGCACAAACTTCAGTCTGCCCTGAGACCCTCCCTCAGAGAGTGGGCAGCTACTCACTGGTGGAAAGGGACAGGCAGGGGCTCCAGGGCTGACACGGGCACCAGGCCCCTCTGGCCCGTCACTAAGGACATGGCTTCCCACTCAGACTCGCCTCCAGAGAGCACAGAGATCAGCTCATTCTTGCACAGTGTCAAATATTCTCCTTCCTTGTCAGCTGGCTGAGCCACGGAGCACACGGCTCTGCAGAAGAAGTGACCTGCGGAGAATGAGAAGAACCCTTCCAAAGAGAAGCCGGAAACGAGAGAACATCTCCTACAAGGTAACCCTTAGATGCAAAGCCCAGGCCATTTTCTTCCTCTGAGGAAAGTCCACTGTCCAGGAGGAGGCAAAAGGTCCTTGTGCTGTGATCTCTGGGAGTAGAAAAGTCGCTGGCAGGGCGTTCACTTAAAATAGATATTCACCATTCTGAGTAATTAGCGAGAATAAAGCTTAATTGAACTTTACCTCAAAAAAAACGAGGTGAAACAAAGACCCAGAAAAATGCACAAGCATTCACTAAACTCTGGCTGGCCTTGCAGCCCTGTGCTTGGTTCAGAGTCACTAAGAGAAAAAGATAGTCTGTCTAGACTAATGCAATGGCTCTGCGAGCTTTGCAATGATACATTGTGATTCTTGTCCTTTCTAAGAGTTGTGCAATGGAGTCAGGAAGGGAATCACTTTTGTAAAACTAGTCCCGGGGCTCATCTGGCTTTCAATATGTATCAAGTGATCAGACTTGACCACCTGCCAGCCTGATGCAGTCACCCCTCTGGGAAGGTCCACAGGGTGCTTCAGCCGGCTCCTCAACATCCTGCTATTGAATTTATTGAATTTAGCTCAAGTTTTCCGGGATTTATGGATGTATTTTACAATCAAATTGCATCATGTGTTCGTAGAGCTGTTTCTCAATCCTGGAGACCATTAGAATCACATAGGAAACTTTATTTTTAAAATGCCAGTGCCAGGCTCCCCGCCTCCAGGAACTCTACCATCCTAGATAGAGCCTGGCAGGATGAGTCTGTTGAGTCCCCAAACAGCCTGAACATGAATCCCTGCAGACCAACTACTGCAGCTGTTTGTGTGAGGTTGGGACTGAGCTGAGACGGACATTTGAAGTTTTATTATAACAGGTATGTCTTCATCTTTCAGAGATTTTATTTTATTGTATTGTATTGTCTCTTTTTGTATCTTAATTATCTGAGGGACTCTGGTAGCAAATATCTAGATAAGTCTCCCATCCCAAATCCCATGCCAGACTCACCTTCCTGCAGCAGGAGGCCCAGGTATATGCTTTCCAAGTGATTATCATCCACAGACACTTGGATCTCTGTGTCGTCCACCAGCCTGCTGTTGAGCCAGTACGTGTGGTCAAAGAAGAGATGTTCCAGACATGTGGACACATAGCCTAGAGGTCAGTCCAACAAAGCTGAGCTAGATGAGTTCTAACGTTAGCCACCACAAAAGAGAAAGCAGCTGTGCCCCCCACACACACACCCTCCCGCCCCCTCCCTTCATACCCAGACCTGCCATTTAAGTAGAGCAGAGTGCTAACTAGATACTTTCTAGAATGAACTGATTCTTCTCAACATCTGTTAGGAAATACAGGGCTGGAGAGATGGCTCAGCAGGTAAGAGCACTGACTGCTCTTCTGAAGATCCTGAGTTCAAGTCCCAGCAACCACATGGTGGCTCACATCCATCTGAAATGAGATCTGACGCCCTCTTCTGGTGTGCCTGAAGACAGCTACAGTGTACTTATTTATAATAATAAATAAATCTTTGGGCTGGAGCGAACAGGGCCAGAGTGAGTGGGATTGACCCAGAACAAATGGGGCTGGAGCAAGCAGAGGTCCTAAATTCAATTCCCAACAACCACATGAAGGCTCAAAACCATCTGTACAGCTACAGTGTACTCATATACATAAAATAAATAAATAAAGCTTTAAAAAAAGAAATACAAGTTGAGTCTAAGTTATGTTTACCATTCTACGCATTTTGAGGTCTTCATAAATGCATATTTATCTTTTCAATTTTTTTTACATCTATTCACTTACTCTGTGTGTGTATGTGTTGTACATGCGTGGGTACACACACACTTGTTTGTGTGTTACAGTGCATGAGTGGATGCAGGAGTCAGTTTTCTCCTTTCACCCTGTGGGTTTCTAGGCTGGAACTCAGGTCATCAGGCTCGGTAGGCAGGGCCTTCACCACTCAGCCACCGTTGGCCCTCAGCCATTTTTTTTTTTCTAATACAACAATAGTGGCCTTCCAGTTTACTGTGTTGACTCTGAGGGTTCCTGGCCTCCCCTTCAAGTTCATACTTCTAGACCTTGATGATGTGGAGGCTGAGGAGGCTGTCCCTAGCCCATGGAGTTAGAAATCCCTTCCTCCTATCTGCTCTGACTCTGACCTCACCCACAGCCTAGGAAGCAGCTCTGCCTCGTGATGAGCAAAACTGGCTGGAGATGTAGCACAGTGGTTAGACCGCTTGTCTCGCATGAGCTAAGCTCTCTGTTTGACTCTCAGAATTGCAAAGGAGAAAGAAAAAGAGGGCAAAGAGAAAAAAACTTAAAACTATGTCAAGTGTAAAAAAATAATCGCTATTATATGTCAATATTTTTCTAAACATTAGTCACTCATACTGAAATTCTGCCTCTTCTTTTGAGTCTTTTCCACTATTACCATAATGCAATAGGCTGCAGTCCTCCACCCTCACTCTCCACTACAATGGCCATCTTAAATTCGGAAGCTCACACCTGGGAGTCTTATAAAAACGCAGAGGCTAATTAGTGGGCCAGAGTTAGAGCCAAGGGTTTTCTGGGTCTCTAACACCAGGTGCACTCTATGGAGAGAACTAACTGGGCCACAGAGCAAAAATGTAATACTGCCCATCTGTAATGGTCACTGGAAATATAGCACATAGAGAGCAGAAAAATCACCTTGGCTGTAAGTTTCCCCCTCCAGCCAAGGGTCACTTTGACCCTCAGCCCAGCTCAGCAGTGTTCTCTAGGTATAAATGCAGGGAACCCAGTGTTTTCTATAAATTAGGTGGCTTGGCTTTGAAGCCATCAGTTCATGCCAGGAGAATTTTGTTTTGTTTTGTTTTGGTCTTGGAACAGAGGATGTAACAACAGCCACTACAGTAGCAATGTCGCTGTGCCCTGACATCTGTAACCTTCCAGAAACCTCTGAAGTCTTGGGCCACTTTCCCAGCTAGGTCTTCCGGCTCTTTCTTTGACTCTTTTACAAATGCATGTGACCGAGCATCCCTGAACCTCAGCATTCCGAGCAGCGTCTCCATCTTCCTCAGGAATAGTTGTCTCTCTCCTGAATGAACTCCACATCTATCTCCCTGTTCCCAGCTCAGTAACTCACCAAGACAATTGTGTGACTAAAGAAAAGGTCTCCCTGGACATAAGAAATGACATTCTATTTCCATATGGGAAAAGACACATCCATTCATAAAATGTCTTCAGATGACATCTTAGAGTAATAGCTAATATTTATTTTAAAATGAACTTTAGAGAGTTTATGACATTTCAAAAGCTAGCCATCCATTTCAAGGTTTTATCTCTTTTAACAATCAGAGACAAACCAGCCCCCCAGTATCAGGCTCAATGAGCCGGCTAGATGGAGACAGATGTTCTCCTCCACCAAACCCAGGGCATACCTAAGTTCAGGTATGTGGAAAACTTCCAGATTTCCTCCAGGGTCTTGAAGGTGATGAGGAACTGGTCCTTCTGGGACTGGACACTCACCAACCTTGCAGAGAGATCCTGTACAAGAGCAGCAAGTCAGCCTGGGGTAACGGAGTCTTCTGTGAGGGGCTCGTGTAAGTATGCAGTATTACTTACTCCACAGCAGACAAGTTGTTGCTAAGCAACATGTCATAATGTAAGCCATCTCTTGGGTCAATGAGCAGCCTATATTATTATGGTTAATGCTTACAAATGCCATCCATCCACATTTGGATTATTTTACAATTTCAATGCGCTGGGATAACTACCACATTAGATAAATCTTTATTCACACTCTGGCTTGCTTCGCTATAAGTGATTTTTAAAAAGGACAACTTTGGTGGAGAATGTTTGCGTTTTCTATTCTAAAATGCAGCCACTCAACAACCTCCAAGGAAACTCGCCAATTTATGTGCCTAAGTAGAACAAGAAGAGGCCCGTGGGCCTCTTGCTCTCTAATACAGGAGCAAAGGCTTGACTCCAACGCCACCTGCATCCCCTCAGTCCTTTTCTGCTGGCTGTTCAGAGTGAAGGGATGAACATCCTGCCCCAGAGCCTGCCATTGAGAGCAACTGCTAGACCCCAGTCCATAAGGAGTCTAAGGGGAAGAAGATCTGAAAGAAGAGCCCTGAGCTCAGCAAAGTCGGAATCTATATTCCCTTAACACCAGAGACTCAGAAGCACCAGATCCTGAGCCCATATAGATCTGTGAGCCAGGAGGGCTGCTTGGGGGAACAAATAGTTTATAGATGATTTATTAGATATCTGGCCATTGCAAGGCAAAACTTCATAAGCAGCGCCTCATTCAGCCCCTACAATAATCCCCTGAAAAGAGTTCGATCATGGTATTTAATCCATTGCAAGGCAGGCTTTTGTAACATCTAACCACTTCTTTGAAAGACAAAGTAAGGCACCCTGCCTAATGGACAAGGTGTGCTTTCTCTACAGCATGCACTAAATAAGGACAGATGTTGTGATTAATAGTACCATGGAGCTAATAGCATTGCCCCAGTTTTGTAGACAAAGAGATAAGGACACCGAGAGGTGGAGTAACTGGCCCAGGGTCACCTACACCTACAGTGAGTAAGCTGTAGAGTCCTGACTGGATACAGCCAACTCCTGGCCTCAGCCTCCACCCTACACATGACATAGCTCAAGACATGACAAGATATGACCTAACAGACGGCTCTCCCTATTAAATCCTGCTCCCGCTCCTGCTCCCGCTCCTGCCCACAAAAAAAGGTGAGTTTAATTAAAGAGAAATTCATCAAAATCACCAGCAGCTGTTGTCTTTAATTCCTAAATTCCAGGTATTAAAATAGAATAAGATCAAATTTAGAAGCCCAGGAATGGAGAAATGGATCAATAGGTAAAACTGCTTGTTGCTTAAGCAGTTTTAGAAAAAAAAAGCCAGGTGTAACCCCTGTACCTGTAACCCCAGTACTGAGGGGTGGGGCAGAGACTGGAGGATTGCTGGGGCTTGATGGCCTAGCTCCAGGGTAAAAACTCTGTCTCAAGGGAGTAAGATGAAAGAGCAGGACACCTGAGGTCCCCCTCTAGCCTCCTTGCCTGCCCAAGCACAGTGGCTTGCACAGGGGCATGTGTGCTTGAGAGCACACACATATGCATTCTCACATACACACATGCACACACATGCACATGCATGTGCACACACATATGCCACATGCACAGACAGGAACACACAGATTTTTTTTAAAGCTTTTAGCTGTTAATTACAGAGCAGATGCCACTGCCCTCGTACAAAGCCACGCTCTCTACAGGTGTAGCCTTGCTTTCTCCTAAAAACAGCCAGTCACTCTGCTACGTGACAGCCACAGCACTTTTCTTCATTCACCGTGTACCAGATTGAGAGGAGTAGGAAAATAATAAGACATATTATGTAAAGAAATGCTTACATTCCTCACCACCACCAGCAACAAATTCTCTCCATTTCTAACTCATTCTTTGGTAATACAAAATATAGTTTGACTGTTAAACATATTATCTATGTGCTATGAGAAATGTTTCATTTATTGCATTATTCCTCCCATCCCAATATTTATAGTTATGGTTTTTTTGTTGGCAATATTGTTACTTTACAAACATGTGCAGAGGGCTGGAGACACGGCTCATCCGTTAAGAGGACTGACTGCTCTTTCAGAAGACCTGGGTTAAATTCCCAGCACCCACATGGCACCTCACACCTTCTGTAACTCCAAGACTGACACTCTCACACAGACATACATGCAGTCAAAACACCAGTGCACATAAAATAAAAATAAATGTTTTTAAAACATGTGCTCAATGTTTATCAAGACCCAAGGAAAAGGAGGAAATGGACTGTTGTTTGTGGGTACAGATTAAATTTGGAGTAGAGTGGATGGAATGTTCTGGAGACAAACATT
>LR754257.1:36782-74984 GCA_902729485.2 Mus minutoides
ACTGGATGAGGTGGACGATGAGAAGTGGGGGAGGGGCCGGGGGCAAGGAAGGGGGTGGGGCGACAGGACACAAGTTTTCTCCAGCATAGTTCACTCATTCCTGTTAGGTAGAACATATGAACGTAACCACTCCCACCCTCTGTCAGCCAGTTGTTTTCTTGGGCACTTAACTTTATTCCAGGCACAATCCTTGCTGATAGCGACCCAATATCCAAGAGCCAGCCATCCCAGCTCACCTTAAACAGAGCGTGGACTTCGTGGGTTTCATTCTCCAGGGCCCAGAGCCGTCTCCGTGCAACTTCCTGTAAGGCTGCGTTGACACACCTCCTGGAGCGACTCTTCACACAGAATGAGAGCACCAGGTCTGAAATAGAACAGAGATGCACGGCTGGACGCACAAGTAGGGGCAGAGGGGTCTGGGGATGTTTCCCCTACAAGCCCTGAATTGGTGTCCTCCAGGGACAATAGATCAGAATAGGTTAAAGGAGCTTCCAAGTTCCCTTTCAAGTGCGCCCCCTGGGGGCAGGGAAAGACACTGAAGGCCAGCAGGACTCAGGAGAGGAGCACAGTGGTTTCTTCTGTGTGTGCCCGAACATAGAACCAGCCAGGGCAGACATTGATTCCAGAGGATAATGTGCAAACATTCGGAGCGAAAAACACTTTATCCAACTGAAGGGAATGTGTTTACACAACAAGTTTATAATAGGTAACAAACATTATCCTATGAGTTGTGTAGTGGTTTGAATGGAAATGATCTCCATAGATTAAGGTGTTTGAATGCTTGGCCCATAGTGAGTGGCACTATTAGAGGTGTGGCCTTGTTGGAGGAAGTGTGTCACCGTGGGAACAGGCTTTGAGGTCTCCTATGCTCAAGCCCAGTGTGGCACACAATCACTTCTGCTGCCTGAAGATCAAGATGTCAGCTCTTTCTCGAGCACCATGTCTGCCGGCATGTCACCATGATGAGAATGGACTAAACCTCGGAATTGTAAGCCAGCTCCAATTAAGTGTTTTCCTTTATAAGAGTTGCTTTGATCATGGTGTCTCTTCCCAGCAATAGAAACTCTAACTCAGACAAGTTGTTTACACACATATTCCCGGCAAGTTTCTTCTGCTCCATTATTAACGTTTCTCATGACAACCAAGGAAGAAGTTAATGCCCATCTTTAACTTCTTCAGAGTGCATATTCTTTAAACAAATACTCCTTGAAGCCTCCTGGGAGTGTGTTTAGATGTGTGGATATGGCAATGAGTATAGATATATCTCCTGTTCCCATGACTGATGCTAGGCCTGGTATTCCTTTCCACGGAGAAAAGAACTATGGATACAAGAACCTGTCATAGGATCAAGAAACAGCGATATCCAGTTGCATATGTGTTTGGAGGTGTCAGACAAGGCCACACTGGATACTCCTTTGATGCAATGATTGTCCTTTCAGAAATACCTTCTTCAGAATTTAAGTACCCTTTTTGTTAATAGTAACCCAACACAAGAAACAGAATCATTGGGCTGGATTCACAGAAACCTCTCTTTTCATCGAACTTGTCCAAAACCAGATTATAGAAACAGCCCCTATCCTGCAGGTGCCGTCACCAGGATAGCCAGGACTCCACCCCACAAAAGGCCTATTTTTAACATAAAGGTGCTGAAAGTGCTGTCTGTGGAAGCAGATCAGCTCCTTCACAAGTTTATGGGACCCACGTCAAGTTAAGAGGCTTCTTCTTCCATTCAGATCCTCTCTGGCCTGTGTTCCCTCCAGTGCACCCAACCCCTTCACATTTGGCAATTCTTTCCACCCTCCCTCTGGCAGTCCTACCTCCAGGATGAGTGATAACACAAACAAGAAGCCAAGAGAAGAGCCTCAGCCCCTTCAGGTTCAGGGCTTAGCTCTGCCCTTCAATGACTGTGCTACCCTGAGCAGTTAACAACCACCTCTGTATGCTTGGTTGTCCTGTTAGAAGAATGACTTTGACCTGGGCTCATAGGGCCTCCCAGAGACCGAACCAACCATCAGGGAGCCTGTTTCAGACTGACCTAGGCCCTCGGCATATATGTTTTGGTTATGTGGCTTGGTCTTCTTGTGGGTCTCCTGATAGTGGGAGTACAGGCTGCCTCTGACTCATTTGCTTTTGGGACCTTTATCCTCCAAGTGAGTCCCCTTGTCCAGCCTTGATATGATGGGAGGTGCCTAATCTTATTGCAACTTGATAAGTCATATTTGGTGATATCCCTGGGAGGCCTGCCTTTTCTGAAGGGAAACAGAGGAGGAGGAGTGAATCTGGGTGTGGGGGAGGGGGTCCTGGAAGGAGAAGTGGGAGGAGAACTGCCATCAGGATGCACTATATGAGAGAGAAATTATTTTAAAAGGGAAAGAAAAATGGTTTTGATAAAACCTGTTACGCGGCTTAAAAGGGTTCTTTTAAATGAGCTATGTATGTATCTCTTTTCTTAGTTCCTGGTCCATATTAAATGGTCAATACATGTGAAGCTTCCCACTCACCCCATACCCCCAGGAGCCCCCAAATTATGGCTCACCAATGTCCTCATCTGATAACACTATTAACCTTGACAGTAACTGATACTATGACTTCTGCCAAATTCCATCTTTCTCCTGCCTCCCAAAACCTGATGCAAACTCCTTCTTAGGATCTCTTACAAAATCATTGCTACCCACAGGCAGTATTCTCAGTATGACTTCCCTTATGGTATATGAACCCGTGTATACAAAATGGAAAAAAAACTAAGATCTTTGAGATCTTCGCATTGAGAACAGAACCTCTGTGCAGGTGGGACCCTGTAGTACCGCAAATCACCACACGGGGCAGTAAATCCATTTCATTCCAGAGAAGACGGATGCACATTGTATCCTATTTTAATCTTTCTGACAGCTAGTCAGTAATCAGAATAATGCACTGATTCTTTATGAGGTCGTCTGGCATAAAGCAGGGTTGGCAGCTAGCACCAAGTCTCCCACTTCCACACTGTGACCTTTCCGCAAGTTCAGCCCACATATTGGGTTTCACCTTGTGATAACCCGCGTTCATCAGCTTTCAAACACTAATAAGGCAAAATGCTGACGTCGCCGCCATTCTAGAACAGCAGATGGCAATTCAAGCTTACAGATGTCAAGCAGGTGACCCAAGAAAATAATGAGATTTTTCTCATTATTGCTAAGATGGCTTGTTATGCCTGTTGACCTCAGTTTGATCCCTGAGGGACACATAGTGGAAGAGAACCAATTCCCACATTCTGGTGTGCATGTCCACACACATACAAATATACACAGATGCACAAGTAAATGTAATAATTTTTAAAAAAAAATTAAAAATAGCATTTTGACATAATTTTTGATAAGAAATAGAAAGAACCTGGTTTGATAATCATATCTATTAACACTGTTTGTTTCCTTAAAAATACCCAAAATGGAACTTGTTCAGAAACCTTGTGTCACAAGGAAAGGTACATTTTTGGAAAGGTGTGGATCATGATGGCTACCAACAGGAAAAGGCTATTCTTGGTTGTCAAATTGACTGTGTATTAACTAAAACCCAAGCAGATGAATGCACCTGTGAGGAATTTTTCTTAATTAAATCATCTGAAGTGGGAAGACCCACCTTGAATCTGGATCTTTTGAGGTAAGAAAATCCCACCTTAAATCTAGACCATACCTTCTGGTGGCAGCCTATACAAAGGACATGGGAGAAGGAAGCTTTAGCTTTCTGTCTGCTTGACCTCGTTCTCACCAGCAAGCCCATTCCTTCACTGGCATTAAAGTCCATTTCTTTAGGTTCCCAGCATCTACTGAAGACAGGCTGAGACATCCAGCCTCATGGAATGAACAACCATTAGATTGTCAGATTTTATGGCAGTAGACAGACATTGTTGGACTAACTGGACCACAGCCCTTTTGTATATAAAGCCCCTTATATAGTCTATCAGTTCTATTCCACTAGAGAACCCTGACTAAGAAAACAGGAGTTAAGCCCCTTCCTCATCACACAGCCAAGTCACCTTCCCTTCTGAGGCTCTGCATCCTATCTGATAGGTAGCGATTTAGGTG
Source organism: Mus minutoides (assembly GCA_902729485.2). NCBI lineage: Eukaryota > Metazoa > Chordata > Mammalia > Rodentia > Muridae > Mus > Mus minutoides. Next base: position 40,844 of record LR754257.1, read on the forward strand.
CCGCCATACAGAAGAGTCTGTGTAAGAAGAGGACCATGTCAGACCTCCTGACACAGGACCTGCTCTCAAAATGGGCTCTCACTAAGCCCAGTGTGGTGGTGCGTACCTACAATCCCAGCACAAGGAAGGCAGATGCAGATGGATCTCTGTGAGTTCAAGGCCAGCCTAATCTAATCTAAGTAGTACATTCCAGAACAACCAGAGTTAAAAAGAAAAGAAAAAATGGTCCTGTGGTGGTTTGAATATGCTTGGCCTACAGGGAGTGGTGCTATTAGGAGGTGTGGCCTTGATGGGGTGGGTGTGGCCTTGTTGGAGAAAGTGTGTTACTCTGGGGGTGGACTTTGAGGTCCTATGCTCAAGGTCTGCCCAGTATGGAAGAGACCCTTCTGTTGGTCACCTGCTGAAACCAGTTTCCTGCTGCTGCCTTTGTATCAAGATGTAGAACTCTTGGCTCTTCTAGCACCAAGTTTACCTGCATACTGCCATGCCATGATGATAATGGACTGAACCTCTGAACCTGTAGGCCAGCCCCAATTAAGTATTGTCCTTTTTAAGCATTGCCTTGGCAAAAGACACTGTCAATAAGACAAAAAGGCCACCAACAGATTGGGAAAGGACTTTTACCAATCCTAAATCTGGGGACTAATATCTAATATATACAAAGAGTTCAAGAAGCTGGACTCCAGAAATTCAAATAACCCCATTAAAAAATGGGGTATAGAGCCTAACAAAAAATTCTCAAGTGAGGAATACCGAATGGCTGAGAAGCACCTGAAAAAATGTTCAACATCCTTAATCATCAGGGAAATGCAAATCAAAACAACCTTGAGATTCCACCTCACTCCAGTCAGAATGGCTATGATCAAAAACTCAGGTGACAGCAGATGCTGGCGAGGATGTGGAGAAAGAGGAACTCTCCTTCATTGCTGGTGGGATTGAAAGCTGGTACAACCACTCTGGAAATCAGTCTGGAGGTTCCTCAGAAAAGTGGACATAGTACTACCAGAAGATCCAGCAATACCTCTCCTGGGCATATACCCAGAAGATGTGCCAACTGGTAATAAGAATACATGCTCCACTATGTTCATAGCAGTCTTATTTATAATAGCCAGAAGCTGGAAAGAACCCAGATGTCCCTCAACAGAGGAATGGATACAGAAAATGTGGTACATTTACACAATGGAGTACTACTCAGCTATTAAAAACAATGAATTTATGAAATTCTTGGACAAATGGATGTATCTGGAGGAAATAATCCTTAGTGAGGTAACCCAATCACAAAAGAAGTCACTTAATATGCACTCACTGATAAGTGGATATTAGCCCAGAAACTTAGAATACCCAAGATACAATTGGCAAAACACAAGAAAATCAAGAAGAATGAAGACCAAGGGGTGGATACTTCATTCCTTCTTAGAATAGAGAACAAAACATCCATGAAAGGAGTTACAGAGACAAAGTTTGGAGCTAAGACGAAAGGATGGACCATCCAGAGACTACCCCACCTGGGGATCCATCCCATAATCAGCCACCAAACGCAGACACTATTGCATATGCCAGCAAGATTTTGGTGAAAGGACCCTGATATAGCTATCTCGACTGAGGCTATGCCAGTGCCTGGCAAATACAGAAGGGGATGCTCATAGTCATCTATAGGATGGAACACAGGGCCCCCAATGGAGGAGCTAGAGAAATTACCGAAGGAGCTGAAGAGGTCTACAACCCTTTAGGTGGAACAAGAATATGAACTAACCAGTACCCCCAGAGCTCGTGTCTCTAGATGCATAAGTAGCTGAAGATGGCCTAGTCGGCCATCATTGGGAAGAGAGGCCCCTTGGTCTTGCAAACTTTATATACCCCAGTACAGGGGAACGCCAGGCCCAAGAAGTGGGGGTGGGCAGGTAGGGGAGCAGGGCGGGGGTGGGGGGTGAAGGGTATGGGGAACTTTCAGGATAGCATTTGAAATGTAAATAAAGAAAATATCTAATAAAAATATATTAATATATTATATATACATATAAAGAGTTGCCTTGGTCATGGTGTCCCTCCACATCATGGAAACCCTAACTAAGACAGGTTCAAGGTATCTGTTCACATAGTAAAACCCTAAGACCGGTCCCTACTACCCTATTGCAGAAGCTACACTTCTGCCTATCCTCTGGTTTCTGCTATAAGAGTCGTCTCAGTTACAGCATTTTCTAGTGAGAATCCTCTCTTTGCAAGTTTCACTGAAGTCTCAGAAAAGAGGAACTTATGACATATTCATTACATGGCTATTTTCCATAATATTGATTTCTAAATCTTTTCTAAAATATTTTGCTTCTAAATTATTCACTCAGATGCCTTCTATCCAGCCAATCTCATTCTATATACTCAGGTCTTGATCTCATTCTATCCAGGCAAGTCTTCATTTTATTATTCATTTACTTAGGAAATTTCTACTCAGAACCTAGAATATGTAAGAGACCATGATAAGCATTATATCAAATATAAACAGGTCCTCCGCATATTCATCTCTCAATCTATGTCTTTGTTATACATTTTCTGGACATCGACTGCATACAAACAACTCTCTAAGGTACCATGTTGAATGTGAACTTTATTTTATATTTAACCCTGCCCCCTATCACCTGAAAAATCTAATCAATGATATGTTTCTCTAATCCAGAAATTATATATGGAGTTCCTGACCTGTACCAGATTCTAAAGAGGTTTGAGTAAGAACCTGGAAGGTTCCTGAGTGTGCTAATATCACACACACACACACACACACACACACACACACACACACACATGCACTTGGAGGTAACAGGAGACAAGGGCAAGAGCAGACAAGCTGGAGATGGACAGAAGGACAGATGAGGAAGCCCTGAACTACTCTACATAGAAGATTTTTTTTTTAATTTCACTTATGTTTGAGATTTAGATACCTTGAGTCATATTCTGTGGCAGGAAACATTTTCTCTTGTTTTCAAGTGAGGACGTGTCCTCAGTCAAGCCAGGTGGATCCTTGGAAGAACTTTCTTTACCTGAAGAAAATAAACCAAAAGCCTGTCCGTTAACAGTATACACAAGTCGGAAGTACAGATTGCAAGTTCCTACCAAGGGCTAGTAGTTTTCCCAGGACTAAGGGCCTTAAAGAATTGCTATCACCACCACCTTATAGCTACCGTGAAGCCAGCTGTTATCAAAGAACAGCTGCGTATGCTATCTCAACCCTGCAGCAACTGGGTGTACCCGTTTCATTAAATATTCCCACCCAGAGGTCAAACTAAGATCCAGGGCTTAGTGCACTGAAGATACTCCAGGCCAGGCGTGTGGGGTCCACACAGATCATATGGCTCTAACTGCAGCAAGGTCTGAGAGGACTGGACTGGAACAAGCAAGAATGATATCGTTAGAGAGATGGCTGAGGAACAGTTGTAATGTCCTATGCTGTCCTTGTATCTGCCCAAAAAATCGGGTCCTGTCTAAGAGTCTCTGTCCTCCCAGCTTTTCAAACCATTACTGTTTCTGTAGCTATAGAAGTAAAGGGCTGTAGCTATTAAAGAGTGCTTGCCTAACACTAACAGGCTCTGGGCTCCGTCACAAGCACCATTGCCACCACCACCAAATAACAGAAGACTCTGGGCTGATGCAATGGCTCAGCAGGTAAAGGCCATGAAGCCTGACTCCACCAAACCTCCTGATTGCAATCCCCAGGACAGATGTGACCCCTGTAAATTGTCCTCTGACCTCTACACACACACACATACACACTCACACATACATACACATACACACACATTCACACTCACACATACATACACAGACATTCACATTCACACTCACACAGACATACACAGACATTCACATTCACACACACTCATACACACACACATTCACACTCACACATACACACAGGAACATTCACACACATTCATATACACATTCACACACTAGGTATAAATATTAAATTGGGACATGGGATGGGGGACTGGGGTGGGGTGAGAGGAGTGGAATTTTGACTGCTTAAGGTAGAAAGAAGAGCAGAGAGTGCAACCAAAAAGCATAGAAAATACAGAAAGAGTGGAGACATTTACCCATTGCTTTAGACACAACAGTGTGTGCAGCCAAGCACACACACACCCTGTGCCATGCACAGTCCAGGGTAGTTCTTTCCTGCTGTGCTGCCCCAATGAATTATGCTCTCAGCTTGGAGACCACCAAATAATACATAGTCGGTGACAGGTCTTCACACAGTATGGACCAGAGAACCCAAAATGTTGGATAACCCTGCAAGTCTGGTCTCTTTCATGATATTGTCCAAATACAAAAGAGCTTGAGTCTTTAGTACATTAATTTTGGTCTCCGATCTTTGTCCTCTCAGGACAAAATTTCTCAAGAACTGAACCACTGGACCAGAACTGTTAAGCAGGACTGACTTCTAGGGGAAAAGGTTAGTGTTCTTGACTCTACCAGTATTTCCAAGTCATTTATTTACTCTCCACAACGTCTATAACATTTAGGTCACAGGTGTACAGGCTCATACAGTCTTTCCCTCTGGACCTGTGGTTAAATGGCAAGGTCCATGCAAGACTCAGGCTGTCACAACCACCCTAGCTAGCGCCAAACTGCAGATCCTCATCCTGCTGCCAAAAGGCTTGGTTTCTCTCAACTGTGGGCCTCCATGTGGCATCTTAACGCCCAGGGGTCTCTCCCTATCTTCGTGGTGGGAGCAGTTAGCAAGTTTGATGTACAGTAAGTACAAAATGGTTGTCAGCTTGAGTCCACAGAAGGAAGTGCAGCTCTTCGTTCAGGAAACACTGTTAGCTGCTCAGGGCTGAAAGCTAGGCAGCCTAGTGGGAAATCTGGCAGTGGTGAGTTAGAGCCGGGCAGGAATCAGAAGTAACCAAAGCGGGAGGGCAGTGGAAATCATAAGATGAAAGAAAGAGTACAAATCAGACCTCTCCGTGGACTGATGAAATGACATTGGACAGGGCGTTTGCCTCATCCACTTCTGGGGTCTTGTATGTGTCCGGTTATAAGAGAAGGAGGTGCCCAAATCAGAGCTTCTGAACCCTGGTTGCATATTTGAGTCATACATACATACATACATTCATATGCATACATACATGCATGCATATATATGTATGGTTGCAACTTCTGTTTCAAATGATCCAACAGTGTCCTTGTCACTCTGAGAGTTCATGATGCACACACACACACACACACACACACACACACACACACACACACACTACAATAAATCATTTTTTTTAAACCTTGAAGAAGACCTGTTATTAAAATTAGTTGTTGTTTTTTTTAATTTCTACATGATAATATCAGCTTAATGCAAGGTTGAGAACCATGTAAGCAGATTGGGGTCCCTCGGATGTCATGAGTGTCTAATCAATTGTCCACTGAGGCTCCGAGTTTCTGGCATTTCTAAACGGTGTTCCCATCACTGTCTGGAGGAGCACATTTGGAGAGTGCCATTTGCTCTCCCTACCCCATGACCAAGTTTAACCATCTAGTAAACTCCCCCCAAAAACATCTTTTTCCTCTCCTATAGAGAGAATGTTTAGTTTTAATTGCTTAATACCATTGAGTAGTCAGAATGCTTTCTCTACCCCGGGATGCTCGCTTGCATTTGCTTTGAAACCTGGAGGAGGTATAGCTCAGGGTTCTCACTCTCACAGGCTCACAGAGGTGAGTGGTTGCTGTCCAGCCCGGCCTACCCAGTCACTCATTGTATCCTTGCACAGACAATGCTCTCTCTGACAGTTGCCGCCTGTCGAGCGAGCCTACTTTGAGGAGGGAAAGTCCAAGGTAGTGACTCTGATGTGGGACACAGGTCACATAGCCTGTAAGAAGATGTGAAACTTTGGAGCAGATACCCATAGTTTTTCAAACTGTGATTCGTTCACGGACATAGGCATTAAAATTACTTGGGCACTTTTTTAATTATGCTTTTTGCATGTAGAGGTATTTTGCCTGTATGCATGTCTGTGCACCACTTGCATGCCTGCTGTCTGCAAAAGCCAGAAGATCTCCTACAAAAGCCAGAGCATTCGATCATAGATAGTTGTGAGTCGCCTAATTGAGGGTACTGGATCTAAAACCCAGGTCCTCTGGAAGAATAGCCAGTGCTCTTAACCACTAACCCATCTCTCCAGCATGTAGGTACTTTTTATAAACAAAATGTCTGGATCTGGGGATATAGCTTAGTAATACAGCTCTTACCAAGCATGCATGAGGCTGGGTGTTCAATACCCAGCCCTGAGGGTAGGGAAGATGGAACATTTAAAGATGTCTCTAAAAACAAATTTACAGAAAATGCAGATGAATGTCTGTGTAATTTAAGTTGCCAGTGGTTTTCTAAGCAACATGGGCAAAGACCTAGCCTCCTCCCTGAAAAAAATACATAAACTATAGTGCATTACGTTTAAGAATTTATGCTAGGGCTGGAGAGATGGCTCAGTGGTTAAGAGCACTAACTGCTCTTCCAGAGGTCCTGAGTTCAAATCCCAGCAACCACATGGTGGCTCACAACCATCTGTAATGAGACCTGATGCCCTCTTCTGGTGTGTCTGAAGACAGCTACAGTGTACTTACATATAATAAATAAATAAATCTTAAAAAAAAAAAAAAAGGAACTTGAACCTGGAGTATACAAGAAAACCCCATGAGAAAGCTGTAACTCAGAGCTGGAGGGATGGCCTCTCGTTTGCATACACCTGCTGCTCCTGCAGAGGCCCTGGGTTTTATCCCCAGCACCCACACAAGCATCTGTAACTCCAGTTTCAGGGGCTCCAATGTTGTCTTCTGACCTCCTCGGGCATCATGCAGACATGTGGTACACGTACATACATGCCAGCAAGATGCATAAGAAACAATGAATAAATCTAACTGGAAAGTCTTTTTAATCTGTAGGAAATGAGCACACAGGGTAGCCATGCATGCTTGGAGGTAGAAGCCATCTCGCACAAGCTGGGCGGGTGGGTAGCCAGGCCTGGTATTTACATACATACGTACATATGTACATATGGTAGGGACAGGAGAGGTGAGCTCTTTGCAGCAGGGAGAATGATGGGATATATGTAAGCAGTGCGGAGCTTTGGAACACTCTTGGCAGTGGAGCGGTATAATAAAAGTGTTTACTCTGCTACGAGTAGCATAGGAAGGACCCAGAAAAAGAAGCAGAAGATTCGGAGAGGACAGAGAGGTGTGGGGGGTGGGAGTGGGGAGCTGTTAGAGAATGGGGGCGGGGCGGGTGGGGAGCCGTGGGAGAGCAGACTGGAGTGTTCCTGGTATGATGGGAGAGAACAGAGTAAATGATACAGTGTTTTGAAGAAAGAAAAGAGCAGGAAGGCACCCTGACCTGCCAAATCCTGGAGATAAACAGAAGGGAGAAACAATCACCACAGAAAAGGAACCTTGGGAAATGTAGGCCGGGAAGCGAGTGCTGATTTTACCAAGGTCACACAGCCAGTCATCAGTCATCGCAAGAGTCAGAGCTCGCCCAAATCACTGGGGCCAGACTTTGTTATTCCTACTACAGAAGTTGACCTAGGAACTCTAAGGTCAAAGGTCTCTGATGAGAAAAGCCTCTCAATGCAGAAACATGCTGGAGATGGAGCCCTTCTCCCTTCTCTTCCTATGGCTGCTTCTCTGATCCTTCTGTCGCCCCTAGACATGAAGAAGAAGATCAACCCTGAAGGTGCCCCTGCATGCTCTGTACTTCTTTATTACATTATTTTTCCCTTTGACCAAGCAAACACACCCACACCATCAGCAGTTTTTGTGAGGTAAGCCCACATCTCCTTGCTGGGACAAAAAAAAAAAAAGATTGTAACTATAGTTGCATCCATCCATATGGGTGTAGCTCAGAGTGTAATATAGAGGGGTGGGCAAGCAAGTTGTAGCATTGTGTTTGCATTTAAAAGTGCAATTTTTTTTGCAATGACTCAGTGTGCTTGAATAGTTAGTAAAGGGCAAACAACAACAACAACAACCAGATTTCACACAAAGGTGATTAATTTTGCTGAGTGAGATGTGAGAGTCGGATTGGAGAGAGCCATCCAGGGAACCCCAATGTGGACTCAGATTTTCATTTATTGAGAAGGAGAAAGAAATGAAGACTTCCTGGTGACACAAAATAGAAACGTGTCAGAGTGGACAGGGCTCGTTATTCCAACGCTCTGTAGCATCATGGAGTTCAGAAGGTCACTCTATTCCCTTAAATCTGTGATGCCCTGTCTCTTACTGCGGGCACTCCCCTCCTCCTGTAATTATATCGATGCATCAGTCATACTAGAAAGCCTGGAGAGAGAGTGGCAAAGTCTACACACATCTCCCCTGCATCTTCTATATAAGAATTGCTGCCAAATCTCCTCAAAGAGGCGTTGGAGATAAGGGACAGTGACATGGCTTCCTTTGTGCTGTGGAAAGTGGGGGGGGGGGGACTTGTTGGTGACTAACAATGGCAAGGATCCCACAGCAGGGGAGTCATAGATACTGACCAGGACCTGCCCCCTACCCCCACCTCCATGTGCTACTGGAAGATTTCTGCAGAAAATGAGAAATGTCACCAGGAGAAGCTACCAGTAGGGTCTCACATGGGTGAACACAGCTTGCTGGGGCAGCCCAAGCCAGTTTCCCTTACCAAGTCACCCCATGGCAAACCTGGGCAGCCATCCAGGATCCCACATTATCTCTAACCTTCCTCCTTGCCTCCCCACAAGCACAAGGACATGTGTTTTCTACTCACTGTTCTCTCCCTCCTAAATAGACACAGTAGCGGAAGTAGCCAAAGAAGCAGGGACACAGACCTCTCCCCACTAGAGAGTAACACATTAGAGGTGAGGAGTGGCCCATATTCCATAACAGTAGAACAGCTAGCCATCACAGAACGGTCAAGTGCATGAGACACACTGTCCAATCTAATCCTCCCCAAGGTTCCTGTGATCCGTACCACCACTTAACGCCAGCACACTGTCAGATAACTGCTAGTCAAAGGTCCGAGAAACTCGCCTAAGGTCGTGCAACTGTTTGAGCCGTTCGTTCGGGAGATGCTTAAGTCGTTCAGAGAAGCATCTCAGACTTTGTGACATTTCCCTAGGATCTACTGGGAGGCTGGGATGAAAATATTTACACCATCTGGCCTCAGATATCATCCCTAGCAACTTCCCCTCAGGAAAAGCCTGGTGGGTGGAAAACACCTCAGGAAGAATGACATGGAAATTCTGACAGAAGTAAGCCGGCTTCTGATGAAACGGTGAACCCAGGGGCCCAGCCACGCCAGCGTGAAAAAGGCAAAGAGAATAAAATTACTGGGTAACAGCATCGTGGAACTTCAGGGACACCTTTCCATGTCAGCTTCCTAGCTCTGTACCACAGAACTTGGACTCCGAACAGCAGCAGAGCTCCACCCAGAGAAGCTGGAGTTAAGCATCCAGGGACAGAGCCCTGGAGTGCCTCCTCTGCCAGCAGCTTACAGCCTCAGGTGACCCTCAGGTGACCAATGGAACCATAAGAATGTGGTGTGCTAAGGTCATAGAACTATCATTAATGAGGCCTAGCAGCTATGTGTGCTGGGCTGTTTTGTAAATGGAAAGTGTCAACTTAAGGCCACCAAAACCTTGTGAGGAGAGCATGATGTGGTATAAAATCCACGGGTGGGGAAGCTGAGACAAGAGCATTAAATACGTTACTCAGAGTGGATAGAAGAGCCAAGCTCAAGCTCAGACCCTTAGGCCTGAAAGCTGGAAGGGGTTAGCCTTGACAATGATATGTGCCTACCTGGTGGTAAACCCAGAGTTAGACCTGGACCCCAGGTTCCTGACTTCCAGACCCGTGATCCCAAAGTAGCCCTCACTGTGTCTGTCCCCATGGGGTAACAAAGACAAAAATGTGCCATGCCTTTTGTAATGTTTGGAGTTGGCCTGCTTAGTTTGGGTGGGTCCTTGGTGTCTCTTGTCTAAGAAGACCTTGCTGTTAGTGTCAAAGTGTGTAGGCCAGGACTTCTAGCTTGCTTCAGATTCACTTAGAAATGAGAGAGAGAGAGAGAGAGAGAGAGAGAGAGAGAGATTAAGTCCTTTTGATGAGCCCAGGTCACAAGATTGTAGAGGAAAGCAGTCAGTCAAAGGAAAAGTCCTTAGCTAGGGGAACCTCTGAGTGGTACTCACCCAAACCATAGGATTGCTACAGGAAGACACGTGACCCTAATAAGGTTGCAGAATGATGCCTATCTCCCAAAGCGAACCCAGCCCCTCTCCCCTACAGCCACCACTCCTCCAGATGAACAGCCTACAGTGTAGGAAAAGTTACAGGAGCTTCCCCAACAATACGTCCAATTGTCCTGGTTCGCTGTGACCCACGGTCTGTATTTTAAAGCTGACCATGTCCCAGGAAAGCCCTCAGTCTCGGGCAAACCAGGAAAGCTGGTCCCCGTGTGCCCAGATCGCTGGATATCTCCTTAGGACAATTTTCCATGACCTCAACTCTACGGGCCAAAAGCCACCACAACAGGTAGGAAGGAAGTACCGGCCCCGTGTTTCCTCTGCGGTAGAAGCCCGATGAAAATAGCGCTGAGTGACCCCAGCCAAATTGATGACAGTCATGGGCTACAGAGGAATTCACTGCAGAGCCTTCTTCCTGTCCCAGGGAATCTTGGGAAGGAAGGAAGGAAGGGCTTAGTCACACACACACTAGGAGTGGCTGCCAAGAGCCGCCCTTACTCCCTGTCCACAAAGCACAGCCCCAGCACACAACTTGCTTCTTGGGGAAAGTAGATGCTCTGAAGACTTCATCGACCTTTTTTTGCGCCCAGAATGGGAAACTCCAAACTAGAGAAGGAAGAGAGACAGCCAGAAATTACAGCCTTCTCCCAATCTTTGGAAGGACGGTTTTTCCAAAAAAAAAAACCAACTCCCTGAGCCTTCCCTGGACCAAACACTCTTGCCTGAGTCCTAGGCCAGATCCCCTCAGGAAACTCACCTGGGCCCCAGGGTAGAGTCCGCTCCCCAGGGATACAGAAGCAGCCACCCATGTGTGCACCATCCTCCCTGGGCCAAGGCCCCTGGGAGCGCCAGTCAGGAGAACCTTGGGAGCCTCCCATCGGTGGTGTCCCTCCTCCCCGCCTCCTCCCTGGCACACGAGGAGGGGGGACCGAGGCTGTTCAATGCACAATGCAGCCTTTGATATCCGGCCTGCAGTGGGGAGGCCAGGGAGGGTGGGAGGGGCCACTCAGCCTACAGGCCAGATAGTCCTCACACTGTCAGGCCTTGGCCTGCGGAGCAGCTCCTCCCTGCCTTTCTACAGATTGCTTCATGCCTATCAGGCTGTGGCACATTCCTCTCATTCTAGGATCTAGACACAGGCCGGTTCTTGTGAGCGTGGCCAGAGCAGAGGAGGGCAGAGAGCATCCCACAAGTCAACAAGTGTTGTTCTTGCTCTCTCCCAGACGGACTCGGTTCCGCAAACACCCCTGCCAGCTCTTAGAAAACCTCTCTGCAAAGGCTTCCTTGGATGTTTGGGAAAACCAGACCTGTAACTGAGTAGCTGCAGTATCAGGAAGCCAGGACTGGCTGGTGAACTGTGTGGAATACACGAGCCCCCAGTTGTGGATGCCCCCCTCCACCCCAAAGTTCTGATGGGAGAGAATCCAGGAAATCACCTAGTGTTACCAAAGACTTGATGGCTGAAAGACCATACTATGCAAAACATTTAAGGTGTCAGGCATTCACAAGAGCTGGTTATGCTAGACCAACCTCTTTTCTGTTTCAGATGGACAGTGAAGCAAGGGAGTGCATACCACACAAGGGGGAAAAAAAATCTCTCAGGAGATCACTTACAGGAGGGAGAGTGAACAGGCTGCATACCCACAAGATTGCTCAGGGGGCATGACTGCTCTAACAAGCCATTCACGGGATCACTGAGCACCGATTTACCTCCATACCCGGAGCAAAGGTCTGCGGGAACGCCCAAGGACCAGAAGGTACTTGCTGAGAGAGGCAGGGGCCTGGCTGGCTTGTGCCTCAGGCTCTCTGGAGACTGAACTTTCAGGTCTCACAGAGCTTTTAGAAAGGGCAGTGTCCTGGTCAGGTTTACATTCCGGGAGGAGCCTTGGGGGACAGTGTGAAGGACAAGAGTGCCCCGCAATAGTCAAGAGAGTCCTCAGCATATATCGGATCAGCCAAAGGGCACACAGTATCTCCAGCAGGCTCCCACTACAGCTTCAAAGACTGTATGCTAATTGGTCATGTGTCCATCAGAGACTGTTTTCCATGAACCAAACACTCATTATATATTACTTAATTACCATAAGAGTCCCATAATGTAAGCATTGCTGTTTTCTTTTTGGTAAGGGAAAAAAAAAAAGAAGTAAAGAGAAGCATTTAATTTGCCCAAGTGACTACAAACACACACACACACACACACACACACACACACACACATATCCCATTTCTGAATATGCCTGGACCCATCCCAGTTGTTTCAATGGTTTGAAAGTATCGCCTTTCTGACATGTGAGTTCTTCCTGCGGTGATAGCTCACAGCGAACCCGCTGGACCAGCCTCCATGGTAAAAGGCATAGTGGAAGAGGGGGGCTGGAGATAACAAGGACTCACAGGGTGTGGTCCCTTGACCCCAGCCCCACCACCCCTGTGGTGGGTGTTTTGTCTATGCACAACTGTTTCAAGTATGTTTCCCATCATGTGTGCCACGCCCTCCCCTAACTGAAACCTATTCAAGAAGAAAGGGTGTTTGAAAGCAGCCATTCAAAGACTCTGAGAGGAACCCAGGACCCCAACAATGAAGAGGAACCAAGCAAATGGGGAGGCTTGTTCTTTCTGTGGGACTTACCCACGTGCCACTTTCACACAAGGACCACACAACCAAAACTACGAAGGACGGAGACCCAGAGCAACTGTCTTAGAGGATACCCTGGGGCAGCTGGTTAAGACGGACATTTTGGCAGGTCTGAAATGAACTAACTGCCCATTCCTGAGGAAGTCTTTACTTCCCTTGAGACGCAAAGATCTCAGTTCTGTTCATGAATTGTTCTGACGAATCTGTCAGGACAAAGAGATTTCTGACCAGAGAAGCAGGAGGAACAAAGGTCCTATGTGGCAGGCTCCTGGGTTGCACGTCACAGGAAGCGCAGTGGCCAGAGCGCTGGGAGGAAGGAATCTGTGGATGAGCAGAGAGATCACAGCAGCGTCACATCAGCAAAGGGCTCCGGGCTCCATGCTGGAGCTCTCAAGGACCAACAGCCAGTGTTCTGTGCAGTCAATGAAGTCTCTACTTAAGATACTTATATTTTTTTTGTTCTCCCCATTTAAAAACAAAAACAAAAACCTCAGAATCAAACCCAGGGCCTCATGCCCAGCAGGCAGGTACTTTTATTATTGAGCTGTATACTCCTAGTCTATATCATGTCTTTATCTTAGGATGAATTTCTTGAGATCTGACCCCACCCTGAGGGCCTCTGTAGCTACCTTTACGCCAGTGTGTTGGCCAAATACCCATGATAGTTTCCTGCTGAGGATTACAATTCCCAGCCTCCCTTGCAGACTACAGATGTCATTTCTGCCCCTGTAAGAGACCACATTCCATCTTCACTGTAGGCATTTTGGCCAGCCATATATGTGAGTGGTAAGACCCGACTTCACCATGAATAAACATGGTCCTCTGAAGACCAGGCCAAGGCCCCCAGCCCCAGCTGCTTTCTTAAATAATCTAACAACCTGGGCACCAGGAGCTCTGCAAGTTGGCACAGAGCTAACCATTCCAAAGGATGCAGCCGCAGTCCGGGTGCATGAGGGGGCAAAGCCGTAAAGGGTTAGCTGAGTGTTTCCTTCCTCCTGAACAAGTGAGAGAATTAGTGTGCTGTCTACTGAAATGTTGGGCCTTGAGAAGCAAGCTTGGGAAGAGCTGGCTTTCTGTGTGGGAAGTTCAAGGGCCTTTGACATGTGTGTCTAAGAGAGACTTACCAGCCACTGACTTTGGCAGAGGGAATGGGGCCAATAAAATGTTTTAAGTATAACTGAATTTCCAGGAAGAAAGTATCTTTACAGCAGGTGTACTGGCTGGTTTCATGTTGACTTGACACAAGCTAGAGTCATCAGAGAAGATGGAAACTCAATTGATAAACATGCCCCCCCCCTCAAGATCCAGCTGTACGTTTAACTAGTAAGTGACAGGAGAGGACCCAGGTCATTATGAATAAGGCAATCCCTGGGCTGGTGGCCCTGGGTTCTCTAGAAAAGCAGGCTGAGCAAACTATGAGGTACAGGTAGCAGTCTCCCCCAACCCCACCCCACCCCTGCCACTACCCTCCTCCACCCCCTTCCCCCCTCCACCCCTTCCCTGTGGCCTCTGCATCAGCTCCTGTGTCCAGATTCCTGCCCTGCTTGAGTTCCTGTTCTGACTTCCTTTGATGATGAACTGTGATGTGGCAGTGTAAGATAAACAAACCCTTTCCTCCCCAAGCTGTTTTGGTCATGGTGTTCCATCTCAGCTGGACTCACACTAACCAAGACAGCGGGTGACCCACTGTGTCCCTGCTGCTAATAGAGAAGAGATTTAGGGAGAACCTGCCGCTGACTGTCTCCACAGAGAAATGAGGACAAAATCTAATCTGGGGGCAGGGGGAACAAAAGCTAAAAGTAAAAGGGGAAATCCAAATGCATTTCATAGCCACCGACACCAGCACCAAGCACTTATTCCCTTAGTAGTTTTTGGTGGCAGCTGGTGTAAGTGAAGCTCCCTGAGTGACAAGTGATGACAACTGACCCAGCTGGGAAGCATCAGGGAGAGGTGCCTCTGTCCCACCTTGGGAAGCCCCTGCTGTGCCTTGGGCTAGGGGAAACACAGGACAGGCTATCCAAGTCAGCAGGTATTCTGCTTTGTCCGGCAGACCAAAGATCCAGATCTGCTGGTGGAGTTTCCCAACTTTGTAAATGTGACAAGCTAATTCAGAGAAGTCTTCCAGAGCTCAGTGTGCCCAGAACTGAGACTGAGCAGATATCAGGGCAGATGCTGCAGACCAGACCTAGCCAGAGAGCCATATATGCATATGTAGCCACCTGCACATTGGAAATGTATCTTCTCTTAGAAATGTTATAATCTTGTCAGGGTAATGCTAAGTGGGTGGAGAGCACGGCTCAGCAGGATAGCACCTGCCGAGCAATGCAGAAGGCCCTTGATTCCAGCTACAGTGTGAGGACCAAGAAAGAAAGACAAGAAGGCAGAAAGACAGGGAGACAGGAGACAGGAGATAGGAGACAGGAGACAGGAGACAGGAGACAGGAGACAGGAGACAGGAGACAGGAGACAGGAGACAGGAGACAGGAGACAGGAGACAGGAGACAGGAGACAGGAGACAGGAGACAGGAGACAGGAGACAGGAGACAGGAGACAGGAGACAGGAGACAGGAGACAGGAGACAGGAGACAGGAGACAGGAGACAGGAGACAGGAGGCAGGGAGGCAGGCCTCATCTGAGGGGAAGAACTGAAAAGACTCTCTACAGGTTAAACTATGCTCTCCTGAAAAAGAAAACAAACACACACATACACACACTCACAAACAAAACAAAACAAAACAAAACAAAACAAAACAAAACAAAAGTTCTAAGTGCCAGCCTTTAGAATGTGGCTTCACTGGAAATTAGGTCATAAATGTCATTCTATAAAGTAGGGTAAGCTCCTATGGGAGCACAGTTGACCTCTAACCCAATATGGTTGTCAGAAAGGATGAAAGACACAGACAGACAAAGAGACAGACACAGAGAGGGAAACAGACAGTGAGACAGAGAACGACAGAGGGAGGAAAAAGAAAGAAGCAACAAGAAAGAGGATGGGAACATGTGCAAGGTGCAGGGATGCATATGTGGGCAAACATCATAACGGAATGCATTATTTTGTATATGAACTTTTAAATTAATTAATTAAAGTAAATAAACACCAGTGATGTCATCCCTTCTGGAAATCCTCTGGGTAACGTCCACATCTTGTACAGAAATTGTGTCTATTCTCTGTCCAGCCTGACAGTGCACTGTAACCCATTTTCTATCTTTAAAAGAAAAATTAAATTTGATCTTGTTTAATATTTATTTATTTATTTACTTATTTATTTCAAGACAGAGTTTCTCTCTGTAGCTTTGGCTGTCCAGATGGCATCAAACTCACAGAAACCCTCCTGCCTCTGCCTCTGGGATGTGCTGGGATGTTGATTTTATAGATATGAGTGTTTCACCTTGAAGATGAGAAGTTATCAGAGCCCCTGGATGCCAGATAAGGATGGCTGTGAGCCACCTTGTGGGCTCTGGGAACTGAACCAGGTCCTCTACAAGAGAAACAAGGGCTCTTGCCCACTAAGCCATCTCTCCGGCTGTATCCATCATTTTTCATGGACTGCATAAGAGTCCATGGTGTGGTTGTGATGACCTGAACAGCTCCTTTCCTAATATTGGGCATCTAACTGGGTTCTTTGTGTTCTGAAGGAATTGTTTTAACTTTATTTTTATTGTAATAGACAAAAAAGTATAAAAAAGAGAGAACAAGATAAAGAGTACTCCCAGGGGCCCAACCGCAGCAGGAAATGGGGTGACCCACCTGCACCTCAAGCAGGGCAAGACCCTGGAAGCAGGAACTGAATGAAGCAGAGACCATGGAGGAATGCTGCTGGCTGGCTTGTTCCCTATGGCTTGCTCTGCCTGCTTTGTTATAAAACCCAAACAGGACCAACTGACTAGGAATGGCACCGCCCACAGTGGGCAGCCCCTGCCTCCATATCAATCATTTCTCAATAAAAAACCCCACAGACGTTCCTGCGTCTAATGGAAGCATTTTCTCAATGAAATTTCCTTCTTTCCACCTTAGCTTGCATGAAGATGACAAAAAAAAAAAAAAAATGCTCCACAGGCAGCTGAGTTCTCTTAACCAATGAGCAGCCATCTCCCTAGTATCATCTGCTGACACTACAGTGTGGATCTCTGACCACCAGAGCTAGGAGACTATAGCACATTTCAGAGTGTCGCTAACTTTGCTTACCCCCTAGTGTCTTAAAATCTGGTTTCCAAGTCATCAGCAGGTGGGCAAGCTGAGGTTGAACTGAGTGTGTGTGTGTGTGTGTGTGTGTGTGTGTGTGTGTGTGTGTGTGTGTGGTGTTGCTGATGACCCCAGGCAGCGCTACCACTCCCTACCACTCCTAGACAAAGGAATTTCTCTTCAGTTCAGATCAACTTCTAAAGGAATTTGAATCTCAGGCATCCGATCCAGCAGAGTGGGTAGGGAAGAGCAGCCTGCTGGCTAGTAGGTTCACCTGAGTGTCCTTCCCTGAGGTATGCTCACATCTGAACAGATACCAGGAGGCTGGGGAAGAAGCTGGTGACAACATGGTAGGAACCGGTAGGCATGGTTATTTAGTAGCTTGGAAGAAGTCAGTGTCCAGAGTCAAAGGAGTCTGAAGACATCAGTATGTGACGCATAGTTTCCATGTGATCAAAAAGTGACAGTCTACTTAACACAGAGAGACAGAAGAAGTCCTGAGTGTGTGCATGCCTTTGTGTGCTCTGATCTATTCATTCTCACCACCCATGTACCCTCTTCTGGACTAAGGAGGAACCAGGAGGAAGCTGAGCAGGTACTTTCCCCACGTCTTCCAGCTGGGAAAGGGAGAAGACTGCGTCTCATGCAGTGTGTGATCTTTTGTGTTGCTGAAAAAAATTTTCAACTAGAATGTTCCACAATAGTCTTCATGTAATAAATATAAAGATATATACATAAAGGAAGAGGAGAGAGGTGAGGGAATATTTCTGTATAAACACAGTCAGTCATGGGTTCCTATTGAAGGGAGGCCTGGGCATATCCCAGGCCACCACACTCCTCACCTGACCTAACCCAAAAGATGCTGGCCATCACAGAGGGTGATGACATGCTCCAGTGCAAAACCCAAGAGGCAGGATAATTGGGAGGGAAGAGGCTATACTATCAAAGAGTTTTCTGTCTCAGGCATTTTCTGATAACTGGTGGTTTCTGGGCTCCCCAGTGATATGAGAGCTGCCCAGAGCCCAAGCTGATAGGGAGTTACTGTTCCCTGGAGCAGGCAGTATTTTACAGTTAGGATCATCTACTGTGGTGGAGACAATGTAAGAAGCTACACTATCCTCCATGCCTCTCCTCTGATATAACAAGTTCACCATTCCAAAGACCGCAATATTAGATGGAGTCGTGTAGGGAGTCCTTAGATCACTGGAGCTGGGACATCTGGGGGTTTGAGTACCTCACCCGGTCCCTTCACTCTGCTTCCTGGCTCTGTCTGCTGTGAGGCACTTCTCGCCATTACCAGATCCCCATCCTCACCAGTGACCAAGGAAATGAGAGCACCCAATTTTGGACTTGAACCTTCAGACTATGAACAAAATAAGCTCCTCTTCACTGCATAAGCAGCCTGTCTGGGGCATTTCATAACAGTAACTCCATGATGACTACTCTAACCAGCAAGCTGTGCAGAGCCTGACCATTGCTGGGCCCTGGGGACAGCCGAAGTGGTTCTTCTTCTAAAGACATCATCCAATATCTGTGTGTATAAATATACATATTTTGCCTGCATGCTGCCATGTTGCATTCCTGCCGTGTTGTTAATGGACTAAACCTCTGAAACTCTAAGCCAGACCCAATTAAATGTTTACTTTTATAAGAGTTGCCTTGGTCATGTTATCGATTCACAGAAATGAAACCCTAGCTAAGACAATAGATAGATAGATAGATAGATAGATAGATAGATAGATAGATAGATAGATACATAGATACATAGATAGATACATAGATAGATACATAGATGGATAGATAGATAGATAGATAGATAGATAGATAGATAGATAGATAGATGCATGCATACATACATACATACATACATACATACATAGATACATAGATACATACATAGATACATACATAGATACATAGATACATACATAGATACATAGAAAGATATATATGTATACATAGATACAAGATGCATAATATATATATATATATATATATATATATATATATATATATATATATATATATTTCTGCTCCTTTAGACTCTGAAGTTTAGATAATACTTCCTAATATGGGAACCAACTCCACTTCTAATAGACTTACTCATTTCACACACACAACCACTCTGAGGAGGCACTATTACTAGCCCCATCTTACAAATGAAGAATTTGAGGCCCTGGGCGGCAGAGTGCATTGCCAACACCCCACTCTCATCAATGGACAGATCCTGGAAACAGAAACTAAACAGAGACTCAGTCGAACTAACGGAAACTATGAAACAAATGGACTTAACAGATATCTACAGAATATTTCATCCTAAAACAAAAGGATATACCTTTTTCTCAGCACCTCATGGCACCTGCTCCAAAATTGATCACATAATTGGCCACAAAACAGCCCTCAACAGACTCAAAAATATTGAAATTGTCCCATGCATCCTATCAGATCACCATGGACTAACAACATAAGTAGCAGAACACCATCATTCACTTGGAAACTGAACAACACTCTACTCAATGATACTTTGGTCAAGGAAGGAATAAAGAAAGAAATTAAAGAAAATGAAGCCACAACATACCCAAACTAATGGGACACAATGAAAGCATTCCTGAGAGGTAAATTCATAGCTCTGAGTTCCTACAAAAAAAAAAAAAAAAAATGGAGAGAGCTTACACCAGTAGCTTGGCAGCACATCTGCAAGGTCTAGAACAAATGGAAGCAAAGTCACCTAAGATGAGTAGACAGCAGGAAATAATCAAACTCAGGGGTGAAATCAACCATGTGGAAACAAAAAGAACTATCCAAAGAATCAATCAAAGGCCACTCGCTGGAGGACCCAGACCCTTGAACAGGGAACCATAGAGTTTCCCTTGTTTCCTTCTAGTGCATTGAATATTTACCAAAGCCCTGCTGTGTGAGTGGGAGAAAGCCTAAGTGTGACCTAGGGCATTCATTTGACAAACAGTTACTAAGCAACGGGCGGCTACAGAGCAAGTAAAACTCCTCCTAGAGAGAAAAAAAGGGGGAGTGGTCAAGACCACCAGTAAAATGGGCCCTTTTCGTGGAGTGGGTGGGGCAGCGAGGATGCGGCACAGAGCAGGAAAACTAGCAGCAGCCCAGTATCTCATCCACTGGTCCAGCTGCTTCAATTCAGAGTCAGTATACACTTCATCCCAGAGCCAGAACACATCCAGCTTGTCAACACCCAAGCCTAGGTGGAAGCTCTCCTTCCACAAAGCCAGTCTTTTCTTTTAAGCCCCTCCCAGTGAAAATATTCCTTCCTCATCTCGGCTCAGGTCCAGACCCGTGGTGCACAAAAAGCCCTTTCACCCACCACTCCCAGACCCCCAACAGTGAAGAGCCTGAGGCAATACCTATGTGTCCAGCAGGTGGCAGCACTGAGCAGCATTGTTTTCCCTCCCACTCACGCATCCACCCCAGTGTTGCCTGCGGAGCCCACGTCACGGATGGTGATGTCCTGGCTCTCACTAGCCTCCCGGACCCCAGATGACCAGTAGAATTCATATGTGCTGGCAGGAACCAGACCAGGCTGGAGCCTGGAGCTCCCAAAGCTAGTCATGGGTGGGTTTGGGTGACCCACTGCCCCTGCCGTGCCTTCCTGTGGTCCACACCCTGTTCTAGCTCTGCAGCAGTAATGTATAGTAGAAACAGATGTACATACACACTTAGAAACCTCCGTTTGTCCGATGATCCTTCCAGTCCATCTCATCTGCATCAACAGCCTTACGTCAAATAAAATAGCTCCTGTTATGTGATTAAATGCGCTTTTCTAGAGCCTCCTCTGAGACTTGCTGTGAGCAGGTCTTACCAGCCCTGAGGTGCCAACCCCACTGCTCTCCTGAGATGATCCATATGCCCTCCAGCTTTTGCTGGGCCCTTACAAGACCCTGTGTTTAATTATTGTCATCCTTACAGGCATAGAACTATTCTTTCTTTCTTTCTTTCTTTCTTTCTTTCTTTCTTTCTTTCTTTCTTTCTTCTATATGGGTACACTGTACCTGTCTTCAGACACACCAGAAGAGGGCATCGGATCCCCTTGCAGATGGTTGGGAGCCACCACGTCGTTACTGGGAATTGAACTCAGGACCTCTGGAAGGGCAGTCAGTGCTCTTGACTGCTGAGCCATCTCTCCAGTCCAGAATTATATTTTTTAATCTTCATTTTTATTCAGTTTCATATTGCCTTCCTGTTTTGTGATTCTTTATTTCACTTACTATGTGTTCTATAGGATTCCCAAGCTTTCCTGTTTTTGAGCCACCCTGCTTAGCCATGCTAAGTATCTGCATCCATTACTTTGTATTCACAAGGTATCTGCAAAATGAAAAAGCCCCAGTGAGCTTTTGTGCACCTAGCATGGACCCAGGCTCCAGCAGCCTTGTTTGCCTTCCCCAGATCTATGAACATTCACAGGTTCTCCTTGGTGCAGCTGAGGGACCAGTAAGAAAAAACTTACAGTGGATGAGGTCACAAGGTAAACTTACAGGTTACTCAACATAGAAGCCAATTAAGGCTGTAGGAGGGAACAGCCTGTCCTAGAACACAGCAAGGTAGGGACCTGATTAGAAGCCCATTTATGCGCCCCCGTCCCCCCAACAAACTGTGTGGCCTTGAGAAAATACAGAACCTTTCTGAGCTCTGGTTGCTACGTCAGTAAGATGGGATATGATGGGGCCTGCCTCAGAGGACCATTGTGCAGATTAAATGAAGTGTTGAGAGCTAAACTGTGCCTATAATGAATATTGTCCATTATGACTTATTATTTTGCCTGGAGTTGTAGTCCAGCAATCTTTCTACCTTCTTCATAGCAGTTCAAGAATTGACACCTGGGCTCCGTGGTTAAGAGCACTGACTGCTCTTCCAGAGGTCCTGAGTTCAATTCCCAGTAACCACGTGGTGGCTCTCAACCATCTGTAATGGGGATCTGATGCCCTCTTCTGGTGTGTCTGAAGGCAGCTATAGTGTACTCATATGCATAAAATATTAAATCTTAAAAAAAAAAAAAGAATTGACACCTAGCACACAGTAGATGCTAAATAAATACATTTTAACTAAATGAGTGCCGTTCACCCGGAGAACGGTTACATATATTGTTAGACACTAGTGCATAATGACTACTAGACTATCTGAATCACTCCATGTGAAAGAACTTTCCCTTCACTGCAAGGCTTAGTGGGGGAAATGGAACCTAAGATGATGCAGTATTCGTTGCACAGGTTGAAACTTTAGAACTTAAACGAATATTGGACATCACCAGATCAGCTTCACACCAGCTCGCAGCTTAATCAGTTTCCTAAGCAGGGATAACTGTGGCCGGCTCATCAGTGGAGAACAGAGCTGAGCGACTGCTGAGTCGGTCCTGGTGGGGGTGAAACCGCCTCCCTGTGGTTTGCTGCCTTCACCGTTGTATCGAATTGGCCTTTTGTCCTATGTTGTGCAGTTTATAATTCTCAACCCATACCTTGGGAAACGGATCAGTAAATAAAAAAATAAAAAAACTGGAAAAGGAACCTTGGCACAGAAAATATTCTTAATAAAACAAGGATAGGAGTTCTGGGGAGATCCAGACAGGAAGGCAAGCCACAGCGAGAGTCGGGGAAAGCCCACAGAGCTAATGCTTGAGTCACCTTCTTCTCAGGTCCCACAGGCCAATTAACTAATCACATCACCAAGAAAGACCAGGAAAGGCTTGATGATTTAGAATATAGGCATATATTTAGTATATAAGCATACACACACATGCACACACACGTATATATGTGTGTGTGTGTGTGTATATATATATATATATATATATATATATATATATATATATATATATATGCTTGTTTGGTACTGTATAAAATGACAACTTTAACAGAACTATATGGTACAAACTATCTGAGAAGATCCTTTATATAAAAGTAATACCCAATCAAACTGATATCAGTCTACACTGTCGACCCCACAACATCTGACAGCTAATATATTAAGTCTACATGAGCAATAGAAACATACATAAAGACAAATAAGTCTGCTTCTTAAATTAGAGTTGCTAGAAAAGGGTTTTAAGTGTCTCTATGTCAACGCTCTACAGAACCATTCAGCACCGCACAGACTCCATCGCCGGCTTCAGAGAATACACAACAGCAATGTTTGTATGAAGTTAGCATTTTGCAATTTTAGCTTTGTATTCATAGTCCAGTGGTGGTGGTTGTGTGTAAAAATTGATCTTTTTCACAGCCCAGGGAGCAGGAAACAAAGCTTGTCTGAATCTTTTCTTTAGGTAAACATTTGACCATCCTAAAGCCACGGGTCTGAATAGAGAATGAGATAGTCGTAGCCGAAAACAAAGCCTTCTGTCACAGTTATTCCTGTTGTGAGGTTATGTGGTCCCCCACTTCCATAGAGCTGACAGAGGTCAACACACACATATGGTTAACATACACATAGAGTTAGAGAGGGAAATTTATTATACATTCATTCTTTCCTCCTTTTCTCATCTTGTTTTGTTTTGCCTTTTGACCTACGTGGCACTAGGGATTAAGCCCATGTTCTCCTACAAACTGATTAAGTAGACCTCCACTGGCTTGCACCTAGAGCTTAAATCAAACCCCACTAGGTGATTCCAGGAAACACCTAGGGACAGGTGACAAAACATTGTGGCACTAAGACACAAAGGGGAGCTTGGGTGCAACTGAGAACTGATTCTGCCACCTCCGGCAAGTTCATTATGAGTCATTAGGGGAAACGATATCATTGCTAAAGGTTGGGGAGCAGGGCTTGAAGGAGTATCCCGGTGTGGAAGAAATGCACGATGATGCACAGGCTATCACACCCAGGCTACAGAGTCTCTAGTTTAGCTCATGCTCACTTCCTATTGCAGAGAGATGTAGACAGAAAGAACCCTGAAGATTTCAGAAAGCATCCAGTCTAGAAAACATAATTTTTAAAGCGCTTTCCAGAATGAAAATCGAATTGTTGCTGTTTTTGTTGTTTTTAGCTCAGGGTCATTTGGGTTGATGTTTGTTTTCTGTTTTTTTTTTAAAGGCAGGGTTTCTCTGTGTAGCCCTGGCTGTCTTAGAACTCACTCTGTAGACCAGGCTGGCCTCACACTCACAGAGAGCAGCCTGCCTCTGCCTCCTCAGTGCTGGGATTAATGGTGTGTATCACTATGCCCAGCTCAGAGCAAGTTTTAAAAGAAGTAACTTGGAGCTCAAAGGACTGGCTCAATAGTCATTGCCTGGGCTGCATGAGCCGGACTCTGGTCTGCACTTCATACTCACTTCATAACACGCAGCACGCCTGCCACTCTCTCCTCACAGATGGAAAAGGCTCAAAAAGTCAAGGCAGACTCACACAGTGACACCGCCTTGAAGCAGGATGCAACAAAGGCTGCCCCGTGTAAGCAGTTGAGGATGGAGCTGTAGTGGCGGGGATCTAAAAGCCTCTACACAAAGCCCTCTGTGGCCCAGATGAGCCAGTCAGGCAGCAAACTGAATCACTCAAGGCCAAGGTAGGGTGAAATGTGAAAGACATTAATATAGGTTAATATGTTTAGCTTTTAAGAAAGAAAGGGGAAACCCTAGGAGTCAGAAACAAAGGCAAAAGTCAAAGCCTCCACACAACTGGGAAAGGATGCCTTGGGAGCCTGGTGGTCCTCTGAGCTGGAACTGAACCTTCTACTTCCCCTCAGATGGTGACAATCCCCCTGGGCTTGTGTGAAACCAGGAAGCTAGAAATGGCTCTTGCCAAAATACCTGAAGGCTGGAAAGGTTACTGCTCAATCAAAAGGGAGATAGTTAGAAAACCTTCTTCTGCCTTCTAAACAAACGCTGAAGACACACAGCATTTCTGAGGCCCTGTGTGGCAACTACCAACCTACAGGCCACTCCCTGAGACAGTGTAGGAACTGAATCTGCCTGTGTGGTGTGGGAACCCTACCCGGAACTGTGAGTCCAGAGAAAGGGCTTTGAGTCCTGACTTTCAACAGAACGTCCACTCCCCGCGGAACATCCACTCCCCGCGGAACATCCACTCCCCGCGGAACATCCACTCCCCGCAAGGGCTAGTCTCTTACCACTTTCACAACGAAATGTTCCCAAGATTCCCGTTTCCAAAACTTAACTGAAGAATGGTTCAGAGTAGTGCACAGCGACACAGATTCAAACCACACAAGAAATTAACCGCCAAGGGGTGTAAATAAGAGTGGGGCGGAGGGGACGCATAAGAGCAGAGAGAGTTATCCAACTGGTTAGGCTACAGTGCAAGAAGAGGAAACAAGAGCTATTCACCAAGGTGTGGCCAGATCTGAGACTGACTCCACCTGCGCGGCACTCTCCTCTGGCCTGGATAGCATCAGTAGTGAATCCTCCAAGGAGGGCTGGAGGGGAGACTGAATAGCCCTTGTCTCGGCTCCCAGCATTCCAGGACCTGGGAACGAAATGAAAGACAGAAAGATAGTCCAAGCAAAGCCAGCAATAGGGCCAATCGGTTTCCATATCTCTATCTCCACCCAGCTCTCTCCACCCTTACATCTTTTTAACACCCAATGCCATTTTATCAAGCCAGCTCAGCTCCACTCCGTTCTGACTACATGTCACTTTTCCCCCTTCCCTATATGTTCATTCCACCAGTTGAGAATAAGACCACTACCACGGTTTAAAGTCAAACTTGAAGCAATTTTTAATTAAATACTGGTGAGCCGGGCGTGGTGGCGCACGCCTTTAATCCCAGCACTCGGGAGGCAGAGGCAGGCGGATTTCTGAGTTCGAGGCCTGCCTGGTCTACAAAGTGAGTTCCAGGACAGCCAGGGCTAGACAGAGAAACCCTGTCTCGAAAAACCCTAAAAAAAAAAAAATTAAATACTGGCTAGGTTGATGGACTGTCTGACCCAGGAGTCAAGCCTTGTAGAGGCTTAAAAAGACATCCCCGCAAGGCCACCTCATCAGCAGAATAATGTCAAATGTGTTCAAGTAAATGGAAGTAGTCATAAACACATACCTGAGCTCATTCAAAAGAAAAAGAACAAACAGTTAAATGAAATAAAGAAGCTGATGCAGAGTATGAAAACGGAACTCAATAGACCCAAAATAATGAAAGAAAAACAAAAAAACCCTAAATACGATACTGTCGATGAAAATGTCAATGTTAAATAGCTGACCAAATAGGCTAGTCAGAAGAGATAAAGGTCACTGCAAACCAGATAAGGGAGCTACCCACCAAGAAGCTGTTAGGATTCTGAACACATATGCACCAAATGTATGCATAGCCAATTCCATACAGAAAACACCACTAGATATAAAGCCACAGATTAGCTCCAACACAGAAATAGTGAATGACTTCAATACCCTACTCTCACAAATAAACAGGTCATCCCAAAAGAGGAGAGCAAAACACTGGATTTAAATGGCATCACATCAGACGGACTAAACAAAGCATTCTATGCAAACATTACAAAATATTCATCATTCTCAGCAGATCTAAAATAAGGGTGGGTATCACTAGGGCATGTTATTATACCATCCTAGCAGGTTTATTACCCACACATATATATACACTACATACACAGGCATCACATTCACACACACACATGCACAAGAAATGTTGTCCTGCCAAAATCACCTTACATATCCAATGCAATTTCCATAAGAATTCCAGCACTATTCTCTACAGAAATAGAAAAAAAATGTATAAAGGATAGTGAAACAGAGTGTGCCATTCACGGGGGAGTCAGACAGCAGAACTCTGAGAACAATTAAGCTATGCTGCCACCTAGTGGTTTGCCCATGATGGATCCCAAAGGCCTCCTTCATCCCTTCTTCCCCTACTGAGACCGCAACAGGGTTAACCAGGTGATTATCATAAACTTAATGACTCCAGCGGCAGCTGCTGCACCAGCTGTGGTTTTCTGTCTTGAGCAGACTAGAACATCTCCTGATACCTGGTATGAAGCTTTGTCTCTTAGGCGTCCTAAGACCCACCAATAGCTATTTGCCGATAGATGGCAAAGCCAGAAATACAGTTCAACGCCTACATCATAACTTGGTTTTCGGGGACCTTGATTGTCTGTCTCTTCCATAAGATATCATAATAGCCTTTTGTAGAGGTGACATTTTGCTGATTAGACTGAGTGAGCCCGAGGTAGCAATGAATGGAGTTGATGCTAAATCATGTGTGTACCAGAGGGTGGGACTAAATCCAACCAAAATTAAAGGCCACCTCAGTGAGATGTTGATGAATCAAGGGCTGAGAAAGACTAAAAGTTATTCCTTCTAATGTGAAGATAAGTTGCTGATCATGGTCTCTCCTACCAAGGAAGAAGCAGGGCACTTAGTGGGCAATCAGGATTTGGAGAGGGCACATTTTGCCTTTGGACCTTATTCTGGTCCATCCACCAAGTGACACAGAAAGCTGCTAGGTCTGAGTGTCACTCAGAACAGGAGAAGGCTCATCAAGCTTTTTCAAGTGCCTGATGCCTTATTGCTACCTATAGCCACCCTACAGCATAATAGTACATACACCATAACGTCTTATCCGCACCTAACAGTAACTCAGNGGCACATTTTGCCTTTGGACCTTATTCTGGTCCATCCACCAAGTGACACAGAAAGCTGCTAGGTCTGAGTGTCACTCAGAACAGGAGAAGGCTCATCAAGCTTTTTCAAGTGCCTGATGCCTTATTGCTACCTATAGCCACCCTACAGCATAATAGTACATACACCATAACGTCTTATCCGCACCTAACAGTAACTCAGCACCCATTGATAAACCTTTCCCCAGCCCTCTCAACCCTATCTGTTCTCCTCAGCCCTTGACAACCACAGCCATTCTACATTCAACGTGTATGAGATGGGAATGTCTAGATTGTGTGTATGTGTGACATTGGGTGGTACTTGTCCTTCTGTGTCTGGCCAACTTTACTTAGATAATGACTCCCAGTTCCAGGGATATTATCACAAATTAAAGGACTTCACTCTTTTTTATGGTCAAATACATATATACCATATTGTCTCTGGCTGTTTATTCCGAGATGGACACTTGTGCTCTGGCTATGGTAACAATGTTGCAGTTCGTTTAAGAATGCAGCTGTCTCCTGGCAACCTTTGTCATTATCCTTGGTATCAGGGTCGCTGGGTCACGTGGTTGTTCTATTTTAGCTGTGTTCCACCATGGCAATGTATAGCTTTAAAAATAAGTCTATGTAGGCTAGAAAGAAGGTTCAGTGATTAAGATCACGGACTGCTCTTCCAGAAGTCCTGAGATCAAATCCCAGCAACCACATGGTGGCTCCCAACCATCTGTAATGGGATCCGATGCTCTCTTCTTGTATGTCTGAAGACAGCTACAGTGTATTTATATACAATTAATTAATTAATTAATTAATTAATCTTTTTTAAAAAATACGTCTGTGGGGTCAGTGTATGAAGACGTTTGCCACGCAAGCCTGCAGCCTCAGTCTGTGATCCCTAGAACCCATAGAAGGCAGAGGAAAGATCTAACTGTGCATAATCATTCTCTGACCTCTACCCACATGAGGGCATCGTGTATGGGCCCCTCCACACATACCATGCACATACACACACACACACACACACACACAGAGAGAGAGAGAGAGAGAGAGACAATATGTTTAAAACATGCTTCGGAACACTTATTACTGTTTATAGTGCCTTTGTCCACACTTAACGTTTTTAAAAAAGATTTATTGTTATATGTAAGAACACTGTAGCTGTCTTCAGACACCCCAAAAGAGGGTGTCAGATCTCATTACAGATGGTTTTAAGCCACCATGTGGTTGCTGGGATTTGAACTCTGGACCTTCAGAAGAACATTCAGTGCTCTTAACTGCTGAGCCATCTCTCCAGGCCCACACTTAACTTTTTAAGAGGGGACACCTAACTCTTCTGCCCTGAAGTAGTAGGTGTATACTACAATAATGCTTCCTGCAGGCTTTAGTAGAAGTCTTGATTTCAGTAAGTAGGGGAGTTGAAGGGGCTAGAAAAATCTCCATCAGTGATTAACAGAAGGTGCAGATAAATGAGAGAAAGATGACGCAAGACCTCATCCAAGACTCTGATCAGCTCAGCCTAGTCGGTATTTATACATGTCACCAGAAATGAGCAGAACAGATATTCTTTTCAAGTAAATATGAGTCAGCCATCAAAATAAGACAC
Organism: Mus minutoides; assembly: GCA_902729485.2. NCBI lineage: Eukaryota > Metazoa > Chordata > Mammalia > Rodentia > Muridae > Mus > Mus minutoides. Next base: position 70,055 of record LR754257.1, read on the forward strand.
ATTCTGGGACAAAATACAAATGCTGATACATTTTAAAGGGTTGAAATCAGTCAAGCATGTTCTCTAACAAGGAAGGAATTAAATCAGAAATCAATAAGAAAGTTACATCTGGAAAATGTTCCTGAGTATTTCAAGGGACAGGGGAGAAGTGGCAAAGAAGAACTAGAAAGTGGTGTGAGGAGAGGGCAGGGGGGGGAGTGCTGGGGGGGGGGGTGGCCAGGAGGCGGAGCAGTGAGTGGGATGTAAAGTGAATAAGTAAAAATAATAATTTTTTTTTTTCTTTTTTGGTTTTTCGAGACAGGGTTTCTCTGTATAGCCCTGGCTGTCCTGGAACTCACTTTGTAGACCAGGCTGGCCTCGAACTCAGAAATCCGCCTGCCTCTGCCTCCCGAGTGCTGGGATTAAAGGAGTGCGCCACCACGCCCGGCTTGATTTTTTAAAAATTTAAAAGTGATTTGAACAGAAAGCTGTCGAAACACAGCACATGAAAACTGGCAAGGCCTGAGAGTTAGTGTGCAGAGGAGATCTTATGCCATCAAAGTCTAAGATTCAGACTCAAACAGGGCAGGCATCTAAGCAAAGAAATTAAATCCAAAAGGAAGGAAGGAAGGAAGGAAGGAAGGAAGGAAGGAAGGAAGGAAGGAAGAAAGAAAGAAAGAAAGAAAGAAAGAAAGAAAGAAAGAAAGAGAGAAAGAAATTAAATCCAACGTAAGGAGCATATAAATTTTATATAAATTTTTCATTTTATATAAAATGAAACTAATAATGATAAGAGAGGAAGTCAAATGGAAATCATTAATGAAAACAGTTATCTCGTTTAAAAGATCAATAAATGTTTCCTGCCCCAGGGCCAGCTCTGCTCCCTAGAAAAGCCCCTTTAATAACACCCTCCTTCCAGGACTGTGAGGTCAGGAATGTGACTGCTGGGCAGGGCCCCTTTGTGACCACACCTCTCCTCTCCTCTCATCTACTGGACATACCACAGATGAAGAGCTGGCTCTCTGTGCCCCACAACTTTGTGTATCCAGGCAACAGTAGGGAGGTAGGAAAGTGAGGTGGGCAACCACCTGCTTCCACAGAGCTCATGAGCTGTCAAGCCTTGGCCTGGGAAGCAGCTCCTCCCTGCCTCTCTGTGGATGGCTTCATGCCTATCAGGCTCTGGAACATTCCTCACATTCTGGGATCAAGAGGCACACTTCAGTCCTTGTGGTGGCTGTCAGAGTGGAGGAGGTCAGAGCTCTCCCATGAATCAAGTTCTTGCTTCTTCCCCGAGTGCCATCCAGCCCTTGGAAAAGAACTCTACCCAGGCTCTATCTGGAAAGCCTTCCCTTGGCTTTCTGATAAATCTGAAGATACGAGCTCAGAGTGTCACCTAAACACCAGTGTCAGCATGGAGCCATCTCCTCAGCCACTGTCCCCCAAGGTGCTGTGCAGACCAGCACGTCCCACGTGATAAACTGGAAAGCCAAAAGTATGTACAAAATCCAGCCATAGGAGGCAAATGAATACATCTCCTGGTATCTGGTATGCAACTATCGGTCTTGAGAATGCTTCTTTTTTCTCTCTCTCTCAATACCATCTGTAAGGACAACTGGAAGAAACTTGCTTTCAGCTGGCAAAGGAAAGCCTTTACTATTCTACCTTTTGGGGTGTGCGGTGAGCAGGAGAACACAATTGACACGTGACCTGAAACTTGAGCTCCCGAGAGTAGAAAAGAGTGCAAACGGGAGAAGAGAGATGGCTCGCAGATTTAAAGACCTCTAATAAATTACTCAGTATGTCCTTGAGTGCTGTTTTCTGAGCAGATTCTTAAGCTTAATTCTGATTCTATTCCTGTAGAGGAAAGAAAGTCCTTGTGCACACAGGTAAGCATTGGAGAAACCATAAACACGTTCCTCTTGCCATGCTAGGATGTAGTTTACAACCTGGTGATCCTTTGGCTACCTGTTGAGCCAGACTCCACCCATGTCCCATAGAAGATTGTTTATCCCAGACTTTTCCCCCTAAAGCCTTGAGCATTACTTCTAGGGCATAACACTCATCCTTGGAAGGGATGTCATTATATTTTACATTAGCTTAAGGGACTTCTGTGTTATCTTAGGGCCAGGCCAAATCTGACGTCCACAGGCATTTGTGTTTACCTCTGTCATTCTCCCTAGACCCTTATCTTGGGCATTGTTCCTGAGTCAACTAGAACCTGTCTTACAGACATAGCCATATGTAGGTTGTAAAGAACTTCAATGTAAATATGACTTATGCTTTGTGGTATGCACAGGGCTGAGTTAATGATGATCAGGAAACTTTTCTCCAAGACTGCCCTGTACCTAAAAGTGGTAAGAATAAACCAACTATTGGTGAGACTCCAGGAGGCCTGGCCCAGCACTGGGTACCTAAAATTGGGCTGAACTGAGTTTCATCCTAGCCTCTTCCTGGGTCATTTCCCTGCCTGTTGAAAAGCCTGCAAGGACCCTCCATATATTCTAGGTGAAAACTCAAAATCTTAGGTGAGGGCATAAATTCAGCCTTGCATGGATATTGGACCTCTGCCCTGGGCACTTACGAGGCTGTTGCATAAAAGTGTGCAGACTCGCAACATCATAGGAACATGGGAATCAGACAAAATTGTAGAGTGAAAGCTGTATTGGGGGACCATAAGACCACATACAAGATGGGTGCATCCTACAAAAGCCAATATTTGCTGCTTGCCAAAGCCAGATGCAGAGAAAGACAGAGACAAAGCAACGAAAGAGAGACAAACAGAGAAATAGAGACAATTAATTTCCCTGGTGAATCTGTTTTTAAGTTCTCAATAAAGCTCTTGTGAAATCTATTTAAAATATACTTTAAAAGATCATGAGCCACGACCAAGTTTGTTTCATCCCAAGGGTGCATGGTAATTACCAATCAATACATGTTCTATAAAAAAGAGGCAATAATCACATGAGCATCTCAATAAACACAGGACAGTATTTGACAAAGTTCAATGTGTCTTTCTGGTTAAATAAAGAAGTCCTGAAGAAATTAGGAATGAAAGGAATATGTCTCAGCATAATAAGAATATACCCAAATTGTACTAATGGAGAAAAAGTGAACAAATTTTCTTTAAAATCAGATACACACTATGAGTGCCCACTCTCATTGCTATTATTCAATAGAGTGCTTAAGTCTTAAGTAGAGCAATAAGAAAAAAGAAATCAATGAAGAGAATACAAAAAGTGAAGGCAGAAGTCAAGTCTGCAGATGGCAGGACCTACGCTTAAATGATCCAGATAGAGGGTCTGGAGAGATGGCTCAGTAGTTAGACACTGGCTGCTCTTCCAGGGGACCACACACACACACACACACACACACACACGCAAAATATGAACGCACCAGCAGCAGGATCGGAGGAAACATGAAGCTCTTAGAACAGCTATGTTTAAAGGGGGAAAGGAGATCCTGATAGCACCACCAGAACGCTCTGAGCTCTGATAAACACTTTCAGAAGAGTACCAAGATATAAAATTAACATACAAAAATCTACAGCAGTTCTGTATACCAATATTGAATTTGCAGAGAAAAAAACAATACCTAGGAATAAACCTAACCAAGTTCATAATTGCTAAGAAATAACAACAGCCTAAAGTGTTGCCTTCAGACCAATGTGTTAGGATAATGTGGTACGTATACACAGCAGAAGTGTGTTCGGCCATAAGAAAAAGAAATTACCACCTCTGCAGGAAAATAGATGCAAATGAAGGTTATTATGTTAAGAGAAATAAGTCAGACCCAGAAAGAGACCAGAGATTTACACCTTTACGTGAAATTTTCTAATTCTTGACATTGGAAAGGTAACTCAGACTAAAGTTGAAAACTCTGGGGTGGATGCTTACGACGTGTGAACTGACTCACCTACAGGCCAGGTCCTGCCTAGTGGCTCTTCAGTGGTTCTTCCCCCTGAAGGTCCCACCATCTAGTTGACAGGCTGAGATTTAGATGTTATGCTGAGACATATTACTTTCATGTCTCATGTTATGGCAGCACGCAATAATACACAATGACAGTCGAAGGCAAAGGGTGTGCTCTCTTTACCGATTCAGCCAGCCAGAATATCTCCATCCCTAAGATAACACCAGCCACTTACTTACCCTAGTATAGAGGTTCATCAGGGAACCAACAGACAAGTCCCTTCTCTCACACTGTTCTTAGAGTGTTCTGAGTTACAGGTGATTGATAATATTTCTATAAAAATAAATGAAGTGTATCACATGAGGGAACTATTTCCAGACCTGCGGGTAAAGTTAGTCAAGCGCCAGGCAGAAGCTGGATGACTTTAGCCTTCTTACGCCAGAAGGGGGCAGCAGAGAGCAAGATTGCTGGCGCCTGGACCTGCAAGCTGGCTGCCAAAGAGGGCTGCCGCCAGGGGTGTTAGCACAGGTGGTACAACGCTTCTTAAAGAAACACAGCCAGGCTTAGCAGAGAATAGATACCAAGTCAATCAGCAACCACGCCATCCCAGACTAATTAATACCTGCTATTGGCTACCCAAATGCCTGTTGGCAGGGCTTATTTGAAGAGTGTTAGGAGTAAGAGAGCAAGGTAAGGAAGGCTAAAAGCAGGTATAATGGCACACTCGTGTAATCCTGGCCCTCCCCCTCCGAGGCTGAGGCAGGGGATAGTGAGGTTGAGGCCAGCCTAGGTTATGCAGCAAAACCAGGTTTAAAAGACAGAGAAGGAGGAGGGGGGCGGGAAGATGAGGATGAAGTGGAAGAGGAGAGGGAGTGAGAGGAGGCAGTTCAGAAAGCATGGGAAGACCTGTGGTTTGTTAAGCCTGGTTGTCTGTGTTCACACTGAAGGAACCATGAACCACTCTGGAAAACTTAGCAGAAGACAGGTGGATTTGATGCATATTTTATAAGGAATCACTCTGGCTTCTCTGAGGAAAGCCATT